>JARYGA010021451.1:0-32037 GCA_030545235.1 Helianthus tuberosus
AAGATCTGGGAACGCCTCTTATTAATATTCAAGTGGGAAATTTTCAAACTGGAAGGGCGTTACTCGATCTTGGGGCCGGAGTAAGTATTCTACCGGGGGGTTATATGACCAATACGACTTTGGTCCATTGAAACGGGTTGAGACAACGGTGGTATTAGCGGATTTGTCTCATAAACTTCCTCGGGGTATTGTGCGGGACGTGATAGTTAAAGTTGATGAATTTTATTATCCCGTTGATTTTCTTGTGTTAGATTACTCATCCGCGGACCCAAGTCAACAACAAAATGTTATCTTGGGTCGACCATTTTTTAACACCGCACATGCCGTAATTGATTGTTGATATGGTACGGTCGACATGACATTCGGTAATAGAAAGATGAGATTAAATGTTTTTGCTAATGGTGCTAACTCTTTTAGTGGTGATGAGTGTTTTCTAGCAGATTTCATTGATGGATACGAACCGCGGGAATACGAAGAAGAGATTCTAGAATCGTGTGTTTGTGATGTTTCTTTGCAGGTTCACGCATGTGGGTTGGAAGTGGAAGAGTAGGAGCAAGAAGCTCAAGCGGTAAAGGAAGGAAGACTGCCATGGACCCACCAAATAGAGAGTTTACCGGTGGGAATTGATTCGGGTACAAAGCCTTCCTTAGAATGTCCACCAAATGTAGAATTGAAAGAGCTACCGAAACATTTGAAATATGCATTTTGGGGGGAGAATGACACCTTACCGGTGATCATTGCTTCCAATTTGGCGGTAGCTCAAGAAGAGGAATTGTTGCGGGTTTTGAAGGCTAATAAGGCGGCAATTGGATGGACGATAGCCGACTTGAAAGGTATTTGTCCATCCATTGTCATTCATAAAATCATTACAAGTGAAGATGCAAAGCCAACCCGTGAAACACAAAGAAGGCTGAACCCGAATTTGAGGGAGGTGGTAAAGAAAGAAGTGATAAAGTGGTTGGATGCGGGGATCATCTATCCCATTTCGGACAGTGCGTGGGTAAGTCCAACTCAGGTAGTGCCAAAAAGGCCGGCATCCAGGTAATAAAAGATGAACAAGGCGAGCAAATTGCCACCCAACCAGTCACCGGGTGGCGAGTTTGCATTAATTACATAAAATTAAACGCCGCGACCTCCGAGGACCATTTCCCGTTACCCTTCATTGACCAAATAATTGAAAAACTTTCGGGTCAAAAATATTATTGTTTTTTGGATGGGTATTCGGGTTATAACCAAATTTCTATTCACCCTGACGACCAACACAAAACCACGTTTACATGTCCATATGGTACATTTGCTTTTCGGCGAATGCTATTTGGACTATGTAACGCCCTGGCTACATTCCAAAGATGTATGATGAGTATATTTTCGGACATGGTCGGGGAGTCTCTTGAAGTGTTTATGGATGATTTTTCCATCTTTGGCCCAAGTTTTGACTCTTGTCTTGAGGAGTTAGAAAAAGTTTTGAAAAGGTGTGTTGAGACAAACTTAGTGCTAAGTTGAGAAAAAAAGTCACTTTATGGTTCAAGAGGGTATTGTGTTGGGTCATGTGATTTCGGACCGGGGAATGGAGGTCGACAAAGCAAAGATTCGGGTAATTTCATCTCTACCCCCACCAAAGAATGTTAAGGGGGTAAGATCATTTTTGGGACACGCGGGGTTCTATAGAAGGTTTACTAAAGGTTTTTGTGTAATTACAAAACCTTTATGTAACTTATTATTAAAAGATGTTCCATTTGATTTTACTTACGAATGTTTGCAAGCGTTTCATGTTTTGAAGGAACAGTTGGTGAAAGCTCCTATCTTGCAACCACCGGATTGGTCGAAGGCGTTTGAAATTATGTGTGATGCTAGTGATACGACCATTGGAGCGGTTTTAGGTCAAAGAGTTGATAAGAAGCCGGTGGTAATCTATTATGTAAGGAAAACTTTGTCCGAGGCGCAACTGAATTACACCACAACCGAAAAAGAATTATTAGCGGTGGTGTATGCCTTGGACAAGTTTAGATCCTACATTTAGGGGAGCAAGGTGATCGTGTATTCGGATCATAGCGCAGTCCGATATTTGATGGAAAAGAAGGATGCAAAGCCCCGGTTGATTCGTTGGGTGCTTTTGTTGCAAGAGTTTGATTTGGAGATTTGGGACAAAAAGGGGTGTGAAAATGTTGTTGCGGATCACTTATCCCGAATCCCATTGGAAGGCGTTGATGACCCGAGCAAAATTAATGAACGGTTTCCCGATGAGCAATTGTTGGCCGTCTCCACTTTTGTTGCACCTTGGTATGCCCACTATGTGAACTATTTGGCCAAGGGTGCAATTACGAATCATTGGACGAAGAAGAGAAGACAACAATTTTTGAGCCAAGTTAAACAATACATTTGGGATGAACCGGATTTATTTAAAATTGGACCCGATCAAGAGATAAGAAGATGTGTTCCCGAGACTGAAGTATTAGAGATTTTAACCCATGGTCATTCATCGGCATGTGGAGGGCATTTTAGTGGGAACAAAACGGGTTATCGGGTGTTGTCATGTGGGTTTTATTGGCCCACAATTTTTAAGGATTCTTGCGAGTTTGCCCGAAATTGCATAAATTGTCAAAAAGTGGGAATCATATGAAAGCGGGATGAAATTCCTTTACAACCAATTTTGGTGGTTGAGGTATTTGATGTTTGGGGAATAGACTTCATGGGTCCTTTCCCAAATTCAAACGGATTTTTGTATATCTTGGTTGCGGTGGATTATGTTTCGAAGTGGATTGAAGCTATCGCTACAAGAACCAATGACCATTCCGTTGTGTGTAAGTTTGTGCAATCAAACATCTTCGCTCGATTCGGTGTACCAAGGGTGATAATTAGTGGTGGTGGTTCAAACTTTAAAAATTTTTAATTTTGGGAAGTTGTTGAAGAGATACAATATGAATCACCGCGTTGCTACACCGTACCATCCGCAAACTAGTGGACAAGTCGAAGTGTCCAACCGTCAAATCAAAGAGATCCTCATGAAGACGATGCCAACGGATAGGAAGGATTAGTCAAGTAAACTTGATGATGCGTTGTGGGCATATCGGACGGCCTACAAAACTCCAATTGGTACTACTCCTTATCGGATGGTGTATGGGAAGGAAGTTGCAATTGAGTGAAATTGAGGAAATTAGAGATGAAGCATACGAATGTGCATCCGCATATAAAGACAAACTGAAAAAGGTTCATGATGCAAAGTTAAGAAAGAAGACCTTTGAAGTGGGTCAAAAAGTGTGGTTGTACAATTCAAGGTTGAAAATGTTTTCGGCAAACTCAAGAGCAAATGGATGGGTCCTTATGTTATCCGGAGACTGGGAAGATTTGGAGATGTTGATATACAAGATGAGCAAACCAATAAGCAACAAACGGTGAACGGGCATCGGCTTAAACCGTACTTGGAAGGCAATGACATCAACAATCTTGAGCTCGACAAAGTGGGTTACATTCTACGCCCACTGGATGACGAGGAAGCATGAGAGGCCCAGGTTTGGTTGTGTACATATTTAGTTTAGTGTGTTTCGTTTTTGAATAAATACTGTTTCCGTTTAAAAACTTGTGTTCGAAACAAGTGTGGGGAAATTCGTGCGAATTGCTCTAACATATTGTTGAGGACAACACGGGTTTTTAACGGTGGGTAGGGTATAGTTTTCATGTTTTCAAAAATTATAAAAACCATAAAAATCATAAAATTTTGAAAAGCTAAAAAAAAGAACACTTAAAATTTATTGTAAACGAAAAATCAAAAGAGCCCCATTTGCCCTGTTAGCGCCGTAACCTACGGCACCAGCCGTAGGCTACGGTGCCCAAGATGTCCAGAAAAGCTTTACGGCATATATAAACTGCCATACGGTAGATTTTTAACATCATGTTTGCCGTAACCTACGGTGAGCACCGTAGACTATGGCGCGCATATGTTTGCTGGGTGACTCTTGGGTATCGGCGGTTATATAAAAAAAAACTCGAAAATAATAATAATAATAATAATTCTTTTAATAATAACTCCTGCCATAACCCCATCCACACAATCGATATTCAATCCCCATCCACATATTTTCTTTCTTCTTCTCCATCTTATTTCTCTAAGAACCCTAACTCACCTTTACCTTCAAACCTCCCTAACTCCATCTCTCAACCAAATCAGGTGATTTTTGAGTCGATTTTGACTAAAATTTCACGAACATTCTGATTGTGGGAAAAGATTTGGAAGAAAACCACGTTTTCTTGGTCGAAAATTCAAACCCTAGGGCCGAAAATTTGGAGATTTTTTGTGATTTTTGCTTAAGAGTGAAGTGTGTGTTATTCTCATCCTCTACAAGGTCAAGGTATGCAATTTCCTTTCATTCTTCGAAGTACATTACGGTTTATAAGTGTCCATGCTTGTTTTTGCTTACACACTTGCTTGTAGAAGATAGATGATAGGTTTTTGATGAGTTGTTGAACATATGGATATGAATGTAGGTGATGTCTAAGTGAAAATTTGTTTGGAAAAATTCTATGTTATGGGGACATCATGCCCAAATTTGGTTTGAAAAGATGAAATTTTTGGAGCTCTTACATTCATATCCATAGTGCCAAGCAAGTGTGGGGAAGTTTGTGAAGGTTAACTCATATGGTTTTGTGTTGTTTTTGTGAATGTGTAGGATATGGTGAGAACAAAGGAGAAAGCGGGGGCAAGTTCCTCAAGTCAACCGCAAGGAGAAGCACAACAGAAAAAAAGGAGGTTGGTTCGGGTTGGTGACACGGACTCGGAAGAGGATGCACCTCCAAGGGGGCCAAAACCAGAGTGGACATCCGGTTCACTACTTGATCAACCCGAGGAATGGAGAGCCGACTTGTTTCATGAACAAATGAATAATTTGCAACAACAAAAAGAAGCATTCATATGTTAGAAAGAGATTCGGGAGGTAGATTTTGGTCCTTTTGGAATAACAGACAAGTTCAAGGCGCTAGATTGGGAAGCAGTGCTTAAGTGTTATGATAATGAAGTCAAGACCATGTATGATTAACAAGTGCAAGAATGGATGGCCACGCTTGAATGCCCTCCATTCAAGGCCCCAAGCAGGATGAAACTTGTTGGAACGTGTAACGGGGTAAAGGTGGAGATGTCATATGATTCCCTACGCCGCATAGCAAAGTTTGATAGCCAACCATCTAATCAATACATCTACCCAAGCCTAAAAGATCTTTACCACGAGCCTAAAAAGCACCCTCAATGGCAACACATGCTCGACTACCTTTTTCTCCCGAATACTACACATGGGAAGTTGTTTAGGAGGAATTTGAGGATTGAAGCAAAGTTGATGTTAGTATTGTGCACGCACAACGTAATTCCAAGACGGGGTGATAAGATGGAGGTGAGATTTCAAGAGGTGCCAGTTTTGTATATGTTAATGCACGGGTCGCCCATGGTTCCCTTTCGGTTCTTGGTGTTGAACAATATTTGGCTCAGTCGAAATAGTGGTGAGAGGAAAATTGTACCCCATTGCCGATTGATTACTGCATTGTTGAAGAAGTATGGGGCAATTGGAGCCGAAGACAAAGGTTCGTATAAAAGGTTCAAGCCATTCGCTATTCAACATTTAGGATCAGGATGGGAGTACAAAGAATCTGAAAGGTATCACAAGTTGAAGACGGATGGAAAAAGATGGAGAGCATTAAAGGTGGATGCTCGTCCACTAAGACCGGGCGAGGCAGATGAGCCCAAGACAAGTGACGAGGAGGTTAGTGGAGACGATGACTACTATGAGGACACATTCACGGTTGATGTTCCGACGGGGGGCGCTGGCCCGAGTGATAGTGTTCATGGAGCTGGAGTACAGTCGGGGTATGTGGGTAGTGCATTTGATTATGCACAACAACCCTATGATCCTTATTCGGCTCACACGGAGAATATGGGGCAGATTATTGAGCAGAGGCGACCACCCACTTTTGGTGATTGGACTGAACCCAATCAAATGCTTTTCGATCAACAGACTTATATGGGGGCTAGCATGGAGAGAGCGCTTAAACAGAGTTATGACAGAAATGAGAAATGGAATCGAGCTCATATGTATGCCCACCATGAAGAGATGAACAATCGTGTCGCAACCCCCGATCCCTGATTCCTGGGAATGGGCGGCCGCGAGCCAGTTTCGGTGTTATCGTGGTATTTGTCTAATTTGGCAGCGGAAATTTTCATCAGGACCGTAGTTAGGAAATATTTAATCAGAGTAAAATACCACCCTTTTCATAACTTTAAATGAATGGGATAAAACCCAAGTTCATAGTACACACGTTTTCATAGGAATAAATCCTATTTTATTTAATAAAAACATCTATTTTATTTTAGGTAACTTTATTGCCACTTTTCCAAGCCTTCAGTGCTGTCCAGCTGGCTTCTATTTGGCTTTCACATTTTGTTACCTGAAACGCGTTTTAAAAACATTTTTCAGTGGGAAATACTGGTGAGTGAATCCCAGTTTAATCAAGTTTAAATAAAAAGTGACAGTGCACAGTATTGAGGGCGCATCCGCAATTACATTTGTTTCCAAGTTATATCGATTACCACCACCCGGTAATGTCGTTCCGACTTATAGTCATGTTACTCCTTTACCAGTTGGTAACAAATTTTGTATACAAAACCCCAAATTCACCGACTATAATTGTATTCTTACAAATACTCAATAACTGTTATTCGCATGGAAAGATATTTAAGGTTTTGTAAAAACAGTTAACAAAAAGGTTTACAAAAAGTGGATCAACTCACATTGCTGTTTTAGGGTTTTCAGTAAGGATTTCCTGGGAATAATCTATAATTTACACAAAAGCACATGTGTTAGTATAATAACCAAATTTAACATTAGCAATACCCTCCCCGAGACGGCATTCCAACGACTACGTCGGGCAGAACCACAACAGCCGTTACGGAACCCTAGATCAATCGGGCAGAGTATCTAATACGTCTCCAGGGCTTATAATACTTACAACAGAGCAGAACTTCACTATTAGGGGGATATAATACCCGCGTATAATAACTCTACTATCAGAATTTTGAGATTTGAGAATTGAATGAGCGAGTTCGACTGAGATCCGATGCCATCTATATATAGGTGCTGATCTCGACTCTCACGTGACCCGTGTAAGAGTAGCCATAGGGCTACGTGGCCCGTGTCAAAGCTAGTCAACGGACTAGCTTTTCCGGCTCATCTACTAGACCCGCCACGATATCAACACGTGTCAGCTCAGGGTGTCTCCGCGTTGTTGATCTCTCACGGCCCGCGTAAGTGTAAGCTAAGGCTTACGCGGCCCGTCTAAACTTAATGAAATCAATGAAATTAGTTATAAACCTTGATACCGCCCGCGTGAAGTTGGGGTAGGGTCCTATGCGGCCCGCCTCAACTTACTATTTCTTATTTTTAATTTATTTTAAATATTATAACGTATTTCGGACTTGGTTTTCACATACAGCGTGTAATTAAAGACATATTGGGACATTCTAAAGTATATTAGGGTGCCAGAAAAATAATCGAGGATGTCGGTTTATTGAGGGTTGTTACATCCTCCCCACCTTATTTTAGAGCTCGTCCTCAAGATCTACTGGAACAGGTGTGGATATTTCTTTTTCATTTCAGATTCAAGCTCCCAGGTGTACTCAGGTCCTCTCTTGGAGTCCCACTTCACTTTGACCAGAACTAATCTCTTATGCTTGAGTTTTTTAACTTTCCTGTCTTCGATCTGTAGAGGTTTTTCTACAAACTTGAGTTGTTCATTTACCTCTATATCCTTAAGAGGTACTATCAGTGATTCATCAGCTAAACACTTTTTGAGATTTGATACATGAAACACATCATGTATTCCTGCCATTTCCTCTGGCAGTTGTAGCTGATAGGCTACAGGTCCTATTCTTTTAATAATTTTAAAAGGTCCAATATACCTGGGACTTAGCTTTCCTCGTTTGATGAATCTTACTACTCCTTTCCAAGGAGAGACTTTCAACAATACTTTATCCCCTACTTGAAATTCCAATGGCTTGCGTCGGTTATCGGCATAGCTCTTTTGTCGATCACGTGCGGCTTTCAGTCGTTCCTTGACTTGAATAATTTTGTCAGTTGTTTCCTGCACTATCTCAAGTCCAGATAGTTTCTTTTCCCCAATTTCTGCCCAACAGACTGGGGTTCGGCACATTCGTCCATAAAGTGCTTCGAATGGTGCAGCATTGATACTTGTGTGATAACTATTATTATAAGAAAATTCTATTAAGGGTAAGTGATCGTCCCAATTACCTCCAAAATCAATTACACAAGCTCTAAGCATGTCTTCCATCGTCTGAATTGTCCTTTCGCTTTGTCCGTCCGTTTGAAGATGATAAGCTGTACTTAGTTTTAACTTGGTTCCCATTGCCTTTTGGAAACTTGACCAAAAATGAGAGGTAAATCGGCTATCCCTATCAGAAACAATTGATAACGGTATTCCATGTAAAGAAACGATTTCATTTACATACAATTTTGCTAATTTTTCCATACTAAAAGTTTCCTTCATTGGTAGGAAATGGGCTAACTTGGTTAGCCTATCTACAATCACCCAGATTGTATCATTACCTTTCTTGGTTTTGGGTAATTTAGTAACAAAATCCATTGTTATTAATTCCCACTTCCATACTGGAAATTCTAATTGCTGTAACAAACTTGAGGGTTTCTGGTGTTCAGCTTTAACTTGTGAGCAAGTTAAACATTTAGAAACATAAGCTGTTATGTACTTTTTCATTCCTATCCACCAAAAATTTTTCCTTAAATCCTGGTACATTTTATCACTTCCTGGATGCATCGTATACTTAGGCTTATGAGCTTCTTCTAATATACGATGGCGTAGGTTTCCTAATTTAGGTATCCACATTCTTTTCTAATGGAATCTCCAAATCCCATCTGTTCCTTGTTCTAATTCCTTAATTATGCCTTTCAATTTTTCAGTATCGTCCTTGATTACTGACTCTTGTGCTTTTCTAATTTGATCATTTAAATCTACTTTTAGATTTAATTTAAGAGAACGTACTCTTCTTGGTTTTTCATGATACTTTCAGCTTAAAACATCTGCCACTACATTTGCTTTTCCTTCATGATACTGGATATCACAATTATAATCACTAAGCAATTCTATCCAACGTCTTTGTCTCATATTCAACTCTTTTTGCCCGAAAACATACCATAAACTTTTGTGATCAGTAAATATGGTAAACTTACTACCATAAAGGTAATGTCTCCAAATCTTAAGGGCAAAAATTATAGCTCCTAGTTCTAAATCATGGGTTGAATAATTCTTTTCATGATTCTTTAGTTGTCTGGATGCATAAGCTATAACTTTTTTTACGTTGCATAAACACACATCCATAACCTAACTTAGAAGCGTCACAATAGACTACAAAATCTTCAGTTCCTTCTGGTAACGCTAGTATGGGTGTATGGGTTAATTTTTGCTTAAGAATTCTAAATGCTTCTTCTTGTTTTGGTCCCCATTCAAACTTAATGGATTTACAGGTTAATTTAGTTAAAGGAATGGCTATTCTAGAGAAATCTTTAATAAATCTTCTATAATAACCGGCCAATCCTAAGAAACTTCTAACCTCGGTTGGTGACTCAGGGGTTTTCCATTTAGTAATTGCCTCGATTTTTGTTGGATCTACATGAATTCCTTCAGGATTGACTAGGTGTCCGAGAAATTGTACTTGTTCTAACCAAAATTCGCACTTTGAAAACTTAGCATAAAGCTTTTCCTTTCGTAGTAAACTCAAAAGTGCGTGCAAATGCTTTGCATGATCTTCTTTACTCTTAGAGTAAATTAGAATATCATCTATAAATACAATTATGAATTTATCCAAATATGGCTTACATATTCGGCTCATCATGTCCATAAATGCAGCTGGGGCATTGGTTAAACCAAATGGCATGACAGTAAATTCATAATGACCATACCTTGTTCTGAATGCGGTTTTAGTAATATCCTCTTCATGTACCTTTAATTGATGATATCCTGACCTTAAATCGTTTTTGAGAAAAATTGAGCTCCTTGCAGTTGATCAAACAGATCATCGATTCTTGGTAATGGGTACCAATTCTTAATCGTAACCTTGTTTAATTCACGGTAGTCAATGCACATACGCATTAATCCGTCCTTCTTTTTAACAAATAAGATTGGCGCTCCCCATGGCGATGAGCTTGGTTGTATGAATCCCTTTTCTAGCAATTCATCTAATTGTTTCTTCAGTTCCTGCATTTCAGCGGGTGCTAAACGGTAAGGTGCTTTGGCAATTGGTGCTGTCCCTGGTAGCAGGTGAATTATGAATTCAACTTCTCTGTCTGGAGGTAGTCCTGGTAATTCTTCTGAAAAGACATCTGAAAACTGAGACACTACTGGAATGTCCTTTAGTTCTTTTCCTTTAGTGTTAGTGATTATAGAAATCAAATACACTATAGAACCTTTTCTTATAGAACTTGCAGTTTTCATCACAGAGATGAATTTTGTGGATCTAAACAACTTATTTCCTTTAATTGTGATCGTATTACCTTTAGGTGAATTTACTTGGATTGACTTTTGATCACATAAAATACTGGCTTTATTGGCTATTAACCAATCCATTCTTAAAACAACATCAAATCCTGCCAGGTTCATTGGATAAAGGTTTGCCCTAAACGTTTGGTTTAAAATTTCTATTCTTGCTCCCTGCAAGATTTCAGAAATCCTAATAGTTTCTCCATTAGCTGTCTCTACTAGACATTCTTATGGTAGTTTAGTTAATGACTGATTTAGAATATTGCAAAACGAAGTATTAATAAAACTTTGGTTCGCACCAGAGTCAAATAATACTTTAGCAAATACATCATTAACTAAAAACGTACCAACTATAACGTCTGGGATCATCTTGGCTTCTTCTGCAGTTAAAATAAATGCTCTAGCATTTTTAGTGTCTTGTTGTTCGCAGCTGGAGCCAGTTTTGGACAGTTTGGCTTGATATGACCTTTTCTCCACAGTTGAAGCATAATCCATTTGTTGGTTTCCTTCTGCATATCTCTTCCTTATGTGCTGGTGCTTTGCAGAAATTGTAGTAAGTGGAGCATTTTCCAGAATGCTTCTTCATGCAGATCCTGCAGTATGGTGCAGAGGTAGAACCTACGTTCCTACGGTTGAAATTCCCAGAACGGAATTCTTGGGTAAGCTTTTGGGTTAGGTTTCTCCTCTGATCTTCTTCCCTTGTACGGATTAGTTCATCTGTCAAGGTATTGGCTAGTTCTACAGCTTCTTCTATGGTTTGGGGTCTAGCTGCCTTGACTACATGTCTAATTTCTCCAATTAATCCCCAGATGTAACGGGAGATTAATACAGGTTCGGGTGATGCAAGAGTTGTACTATC
This sequence comes from Helianthus tuberosus, assembly GCA_030545235.1. Taxonomy (NCBI): domain Eukaryota; kingdom Viridiplantae; phylum Streptophyta; class Magnoliopsida; order Asterales; family Asteraceae; genus Helianthus; species Helianthus tuberosus. The sequence continues at coordinate 11,405 of JARYGA010021451.1, forward strand.
CTAGCATATTCAAAGAATAACTTCGTGTACCCCTTACTATCCACTCCATTCATCCTAAGATTAGGAATTTGTTTGCTATTTGCTCTTTTTCATTATGAGGGCAGAATTTCCTTTCCACCATATTCCTAAATTCTTCCCATTCCATATTATAAACCTTATCACTTCCTCTAGACTGGAGGATAGTGTTCCACCATTCTAAGGCTGAATTCTTGAAAAGATTGGAAGCAAACATTATATTGTCCTCTTCCGCACATTTACTTATTTTCATAACAGCCTCAGTCTTTTCTATCCAGCGTAGGGCTGCAATAGGTTCTTCATTGCCCGAGAATTCTATTGGTTTACAAGACCAGAATTCCTTGTAAGAACAACCGTAAGGAACGGTTCTTCTTCTTTTGGGAACGGGCATTTGAAGTACATGGCAATTGTTCACACTGTGTTCTAGTTCAATTGGTCGCTTACTGCTATCTTTACTTTTATTATTCTCTTCTTGAACTGTTTGAGAATAAATGGCATTGCATCTATAATTCCTTGTGCCACTATGTGTTGAACGGCACTATTATCCATTTGGTTTCCATGGTTATTGTCGCTTGGATTTTCATTAACCACGTTAATGTTCATCTGGTTATCGTTATTCAGATTATCTTGATGTCCTTCGTCGGCCATCTAAATTTTAAACATTTATCCCATATTAATATCACAAAATAATGTTTAATATAGTCAATCACATGACATGCAATTTAACCAAAAGCGTCGATCATTGCGACTTACTCTATTCATATACTATGCGTCTATTACACACTAGTACTGAATTAAAAATTGAAATACCATCTGAAAGAAAATTACACTAATAATAGTAGGCATCCGTACACACATATTTTATTTTTATGATATTATTTTATTATTATTACTACTACTGTTTCTTCCCTTAACACATTCACTGATATGGATTCATCCAGAAATCCATATTGCGTTCGTCATACTTCCAGACGAGATGCTCTCCCACCTGTCGCATTCTCTCACTGCTTTCTAAAATTCTCACCGAAAGTCCTAAGTTCTTGGACGTTTTCTGCACTCATTGGGGGTGCATGTTCTAGGACTGGGTTTGGAATCTGGGGTGCAGGTTCCTGATATGGAGATGTATGAGTTCGGAGATGGTAAGGATCTTCTAAAATTTCCCTAATGTATTCGTCATGGTAATAGGGATCTAAAGGGTCCATACCTGGGTAGTCTCCTAGAGTTGGCATAGGCATGTCTTCGTGCATTGGGTAACGTGGCACATAGTCCCTATTATTGTCCCACCAGGGGTCATAATTTGGGTCTAGAGGGTTTGGTGCTGCTACCCTTGGTATTTCCTCCGGGTTGAAGTCATGCATTTCTACTTGGTTTTCAGGGTTTTCTAGCTCCATGGGTTGGTCAGGCAATTGTGGTTGGGGTGCGATTATTTGCTCTAGGTTAGGGTCAGCTGCAGTGGTTGCTAATATGTGGATGTTGGCTATACCCCTATTTATCATATCCTGGGCATAGGCATCCGTCTCTCTTTTGGCTGCTGCTAATACCCTCTGTTCCTATAACTTTTTCATACGTTTTCTACGCTCATGCCCCTCGACTTAACCATCCCCTTTTCTTTTGAGGAAATTGTTCCTCGGATTGAGCCTTAAACACAAAGATTCCTTCTTCCATGTCAGCAGAGTACCCAGAGAGGGCAGGCTGAGAAGAGGAGGTGCCTTCGCTCCTAGGCGAACCAGACAATTGACGATACGCGTCAGATGGTCCTTGGTCGCTCATACTGTAAACTAACAGATAGTTAAATAACACATAACAAATAATTACAGTTATGCACGTATTTCCATAATTTATTTCCTAACACTTTCCATTTTGATGTCAGCAGAACACTTCTGTCGCTGAATCAGTGGCTTAGCTCGGATACCACCTTCTGTCGCAACCCCCGATCCCTGATTCCCGGGAACGGGCGGCCGCGAGCCAGTTTCGGTGGTATCGTGGTATTTGTCTAATTTGGCAGCAGAAATTTTCATCAGGACCGAGTTAGGAAATATTTAATCAGAGTAAAATACCACCCTTTTCATAACTTTAAATAAATGGGATAAAACCCAAGTTCATAGTACACACGTTTTCATAGGGATAATGTCACACCCCCAAATTCCACCTGCGGAGTACCGTCCGCTTGAGGGCGTGACCGACCAGGATCCAGCCACCAATTATACTAAGCATTGGTTAATAGTAAGGTAATTGCTATCTAAAGTAGTTAGCAACGTCGTAGTTTAAGTTCGATAGTAAGTTTAAACAAAACAGCGGAAGCATAAACCAAATAGTTTTAAAAGATAGTTCATGGTTCAAGATAAGTAAAACCCAACACACGGGTTTTGACGAACACTACACATCCCCAAGCAGCAGCTCCTCAGTCACTGGTTACCTGCAAAGCATGCAGTAAGGTGTCAACAATAATGCTGAGTGAGTTCACTAGTTGTCCAGTTTTAATTACCAAAAACTTGTTTCACCAGTTAATTTATCCGTTTATACATGCCATGGGGAGCTACCCCAAAAGTTAGCGACTAAACTGTGTTTCCAATACCGAACACTAGGTGACCGTTGCGTATCCGCAGAGTGCCCCGATGTCAATGTTCTATCATCATTGACGGATGCCTGAGTACATTAGTTCACGACCGATCCCATACCTTGGCACGGTGTGAGGTTGGTAAGACCTAAATAGCGCTATCAACTAATAACCCGTTCGCCTGGCCCCTGCGACTAATCGGTATTATGTAGTAGGGACTTTAAGTGATAGAGTTTCGTTTAGTGCCGTTTGTTGCAATCCGTATAAACAGTAATTAACTAAAAGGTTCCCAATAACAAGGGAAGAAAAGTAAGTTGTATCCCTCATAAGGGGATAGTGTTGTTTTTAGTTCCGTTTCCCAAACCACCGGGAATACATGCTTTAGGTTGTGAACTCACCTTGGGTTGCTCGGTAGATTAAATACCCGGTCAATCACGTTGGTCACCACGTCCTAGCATGGTTACCAGATATAGGTCAAGTTGGGGTACAAGTAATCACGTATAGCAAACACGTATAGACACACTTAATCATGCATGCATTCAAACAGTAACAGATATACATGCAGATAGTCCAACAAGCTTTTGGCCCAATAACACTTAGGCAGCCCCGCCGAGACAAGGGCGGTTTCGACTCAAGAATGCACGGTTTCGAGTCGCAACCAAGGGTTCCGACTCGCAACTTCGGTTTCGGTTCATCACGCTTTGGTTTCGAGTCGCAACCAGGGATTTCGACTCGCAACCTCGGTTTCGGTTCATCATGTGCTGCTTGCGAGTCGCAACCGGGAGATCTCGACGAATCACGTTTTGGTCTCGAGTCGCAACCAGGGTTTCCGACTCGCAACCAGGGTTTCCGACTCGCAACCACTGTTACGTGCACCTGAATCCTTCTAGAACCTGTCCTATGTACTAGCCAATAGCATTTTGATTTCATGAAATTTTGTACTATCCAATGAGAAATCACAAACATGTTTTATTGTCTAAATCATAACATAATCAGATCAAAACAAGCATTTTGAATATTCACATCACCTTCAAACTTGTTCTTCATATGTTCATATTACTCATATACATCGGTTCATGCATTCCTAGATTCAAAAATACATCTATAACTTATATCATGAGATTTTATGAACAAGAATCATGAGACACTATCATTAAACCCAATATTGCCCTATTTTAACATCATAAATCGGATGGTAATCATCATCATCAACATTCATCATTCAAATACAATATCACATTTTCATTAACACTTTTAACACATGAATCATCATTATTAGTAACATTTCTAGCTAAGAACATGGTAAGCACTTATCATCAACTCCTAGCCGTAACATATTATCAAACAATCACTTTCATCATCAAACATTCTAAGCACAAAGGTTCATCTTTCATTCATCATTTAACCAATCAAGCAAAACAACTAAAACATATGTATACTAACCGGTTAGAAGTAGGAGTACAAGAAATTGATAAACCAAGCTCCAAGTGTTGATCTCTAGCTAGAAATCCGAGAGCCTTGATGTTTCGGTTGGATCCGAGAGAGGGGAGAGGGTGAGGAGGTGATCTTGGTTTGCTAGGGTTTTAGGGTTTTAGTGAGAGGTAGAGAGTGTGAGAGTTGTGAGGGTGAAATGAATGAGAGTGTAAAGGAGAGTGTGGTGAGGGTTTTGGGTTTTTATACCCGTTTCAAGGCCGGCACCTTTGGTTCCGAGTGGCATGGCCCAACCGGCCCAAATGTTCATTGTTCACTCGAGACCGGGTGGTCTCGAGTTGGGCTTCGTGGTCTCGGCTCACTTCTACTCTAATATATATTTATACATACATACATACATATATATAATATACATACATATATATAATATACATACATATATATAATATTCATCACACTTAGCACAAGGATCACATAAAATCATCGAGATAACACGCACTATCATTTAATAACGTATATACACATAATGCTAATACAAGATATTTGCTCGGGAAAACCTAGAGTGTCACATTATCCCCAAGTTTTAGGAACTTTCGTCCCGAAAGTTAAGGCAGTCACTGTCAAGCTAGTGTAAGTGAGAACGTTTCAACGGGGTGTCACATCATCCCCCCGTTAATTTGGAATTTCGTCCAGAAATTCGGTTGTAGCTTCAGTGCTGGGAGTTTCATTAGGGAACAACTGGGGATATTTGCGCTTCATCTGGTCTTCCCGCTCCCAGGTAAATTCTGGGCCACGGCGTGAGTTCCAACGAACTCGCACGAGAGGTATCTGGCTACGTTTGAGGGTTTTGATCTCACGATCCGTGATCTCAACCGGTTCCTCAGTAAAGTGTAGCCGTTCGTCAATAGTGAGTTCCTTGAAAGGAATGATGAGTGTTTCATCTGATAGACACTTCTTCAGATTAGACACGTGGAAGACGTTGTGCACAGCACTCAGTTCTTCAGGCAGATTCAATCTATAAGCGGCCGTACCGATCTTTTCGGTTACTTCAAAGGGTCCGACATATCTTGGATTAAGCTTGCCCCGTTTTCCAAAACGAACCACACCCTTCCAGGGTGAGACCTTAAGTAGAGCCCGTTCACCAACCTGGAACTCTAGCGGTTTCCTATCCTTATCAGCGTAGTGCTTTTGACGGTCACGAGCTGCCGCCATGCGTTGCCTAATCTGGGCAATCTTTTCTGTGGTGTCAACTACATGTTCCGGGCCTGTGATCTGACTGTCACCAACCTCCGCCCAGCAGAGAGGTGATCGACATTTACGACCGTACAATGCCTCAAAGGGTGCCGCCTGAATGCTGGTGTGGTAGCTGTTGTAGGAGAATTCCACTAACGGTAGGTGCTTCTCCCAATTCTTGCCAAAATCAATCACACATGCCCTAAGCATGTCTTCGAGGGTTTGGATGGTGCGTTCAGACTGCCCATCCGTTTGCGGATGATAAGTGGTGCTCATGTCTAAACGCGAGCCAAAAGATTTGTGCATAGCTTGCCACAATTCAGAAGTAAAACGTGCATCTCGATCAGAAATAATAGAGGTAGGCACTCCGTGCTTCGAAACCACTTCTTTTAAGTATACCTCTGCTAGGGTAGAGAACTTGTCTGTTTCTTTGATAGCCAAAAAGTGTGCAGACTTAGTTAAGCGATCCACTATTACCCAAATGGTGTCATTTCCGCGTTGAGACCTAGGCAGGCCAGTAACAAAATCCATGGAAATCTGCTCCCATTTCCATTGCGGGATCTCTGGCTGTTGGAGTAGGCCTGATGGTTTCTGATACTCAGCCTTGACTCTTGCACAAGTTAAACATTTTCTGACATAGGTTGCTATGTGGGCTTTCATACCAGGCCACCAATAGGTAGTTCTCAAGTCGTGGTACATCTTATCTGAACCCGGATGTACTGAGTAACGGGACTTATGAGCTTCATCCATCACAAGGTCACGTAAATTTCCATAAAGCGGAACCCATATGCGTCCGGCTACGTAGTAAGCATCGTCTTCTTTTTGTTCCAATCGTTGTCTCGATCCTCGTAGGGACTCAGCCCTGATGTTCTCGGCTTTCAATGCTTCAACCTGAGCATTCCGTATTTGATTAGGGAGGTTCGAGTGGATAGTGAGCTGTAAGGCACGAACACGCTTGGGTTTGGTCTCCTTTCTACTGAGGGCATCGGCTACCACATTAGCCTTGCCTGGATGATATTTAATTGCACACTCGTAGTCATTTAGGAGTTCGACCCATCGGCGTTGCCGCATATTCAACTCCTTTTGTTCCATTATATGCTGGAGACTCTTGTGATCAGTGTAAATCGTGCACTTGGTGCCGTACAAGTAGTGTCTCCAAAGCTTGAGCGCGAAGACCACAGCTCCAAATTCTAAATCATGCGTCGTGCAGTTCCGTTCGTGGATCTTGAGTTGTCGCGAAGCGTAAGCAATAACCTTCTCGCGTTGCATTAACACGCATCCAAGCCCTTGAATAGAAGCATCGCAGTAAACAACAAAGTCGTCGGTACCTTCAGGTAAGGAAAGAATAGGAGCACTACAAAGATTTTTCTTTAGTTCCTGGAAGGCAGATTCCTGAGCATCGCTCCACTTGTAAGCAACACCCTTCTGAGTGAGGGTCGTAAGTGGTTGAGCGATCTTAGAGAATCCCTTGATAAATCTTCGATAGTATCCTGCCAATCCCAAGAATTGGCGAACTTCGGTCGGAGTCTTAGGTACAGGCCAATTCTTAATGGACTCAATCTTAGCGGGGTCGACATGAATCCCTTCCTGATTGACGATGTGCCCAAGGAAATGGACTTCTCTAAGCCAGAAATCACATTTCGAGAATTTGGCGTACAGTTGCTCATTGCGAAGGAGTTCGAGAATAAGACGCAGGTGTCGTTCATGCTCCTCTTGGCTCTTCGAGTAGATTAAAATGTCGTCAATAAACACAATTACGAACTTGTCGAGGTAGGGTTTGCATACTCGGTTCATGAGATCCATGAAGATCGCAGGTGCGTTGGTCATTCCGAAAGGCATAACAAGGAATTCGTAGTGACCATAGCGGGTTCTGAAAGCAGTCTTAGAGATGTCCTCATCGCGGACTCTCAGCTGGTGATAACCCGATCGCAGATCGATCTTGGAATAATAGCTCGACCCTTGCAGCTGGTCGAACAAGTCGTCGATACGGGGAAGTGGATAACGGTTCTTGATGGTAACCTTGTTAAGTTCGCGGTAGTCAATGCACATTCGGTATGAGCCATCTTTCTTTTTTGACGAAGAGCACTGGGGCTCCCCAGGGTGATGAACTAGGACGGATAAAACCTTTGTCCAAAAGTTCTTGTAGTTGAGTAGAAAGCTCCTTGAGCTCCGCGGGGGCTAATCGATAAGGTGCACGAGCTATAGGCGCTGCTCCGGGAGCTAGCTCGATTTGAAATTCGACCTGACGGTGAGGAGGGAGTCCAGGTAGTTCTTCCGGGAATACCTCGGGATAGTCACGTACAACTGGAAAATCTTCAATCCTGTTTTCCATTTTCTGTGTGTCGGCAACGAGTGCTAAGATAGCGGTGTGCCCTTTTCGTAGACACTTCTGGGCCTTCAAGAATGAAATGATGCCCGTGACTTCTCCGCTCTTGTCGCCTTGAACTATAAGAGGTTTGCCAGGGGGACGGGGAATACGAATAGCTTTCTCTTGGCAGAGGATTTCAGCTCGATGTTTGGATAACCAATCCATACCAATGATGACGTCGAAGCTTCCAAGAATGATGGGGAAGAGATCGATACAGAAGGTCTGACCAGACAACTCTAATTTGCAGTCGCGAATTATGTGTGAGGCCTCGAGGTTTCTACCATTAGCTATTTCAACGGTGTGGTTAGAGCTTAGCGGCGTAAGAGTGAGCTTAAGTTTCTTTCTAATACGTAGGGATACATAACTAGCATCTGCTCCGGAATCAAATAGTACGGAAACATAACGATCATTTAGTAGGAACTTACCCGCCACAACGTTGGGGTCATTCCTTGCTTCCCCAGCTCCAATCACAAAAGCTTTTCCTCTAGCACCATTCCCAGCATTGTTGTTATTGTTCCCAGCACCTTGATTGTTGTTGTTTTGATTCAGTTCAGGGCAATCCTTTCGCAAGTGCCCCGTTGCTCCACACTTAAAGCATCCACGGTTGTTTCCTTGTTGCTGCTGTTGCTGTGGTTGTTGCTGATTCTGCCTAGCGGGGAACTGGCTTCGGCAGTCTTTGGCTTCATGCCCCATCTTGTTGCATCGCTGACATTGACCTTTTCCACATGGCCCACTGTGATGTCGGTTACATTTGTTACACTTAGGGTGGTTTCCTCGATAGCCACCCTGTTGCTGAGGACCTTTGTTGTTCTCAGTCTTCCTTTGTTGAACTGGGGCCTGAGTGGGGTTAGCATCCTTTCCCTGACTTCCATCCCACTTTCGTTTATTATCGCTAGAAGTGCCAGTAGTAGCACTGATCCTCTTGGGCAGCTTGCCCTCTTCCACAGCCTGATTGGTGAGTTTGTGAGCAAGGCGAACCACGGGCTGTATAGTATTGAGGTTGGCTGAGGTCACATGACTTCTGATTTCTGGGACCAAGCCTTTGATGTACAATTCGATCCTTCGATACATAGGTCGGGACATGTTTGGGCAAAGTGCAGCATAGTCGTTGGACTGCTTGGTGTAGGTCTCGATCTCTGATCCAACCATCTTGAGCGCATAGTACTCGTTCTCGAGTTTGTGAATGTCATCCCTGTGACAGTACTCTTCCTTGATCATATCCTTGAAATCTTCCCATGCAGTGGCATTAGCAGTCTCCAAACCAAGCATTTGAATTTGCGCCTTCCACCACGAAAGCGCACTACCCTCAAGAGTACCAGTGGCAAACTTTACCCAATTAGCTGGGGGACATTCGCAGACAGCGAAAACAGCTTCGACCTTCTCGATCCAGTGAAGAAGACCTATGGCACCCTCAGTGCCATTGAAAGGAAGAGGCTTACAATCCATGAAAGTCTTGAAAGTACAAACACGTGGTTGCACAGGCGCATGCTGACCTGTTGTGAGGAGTGAAGCGAAATGGGTTTAGAGGTGTATAGACGATGCGGCGGTAAGATCTAAACATCCTAAAACAACGAGCTTACCTCCAGGGTGAGCTGCGAAAGCCGCAGCCACCGTGTTGAGTAGGTTGGTGAACTGAGCCTGAGTCATGTTGACGTTTCCTCGTCCGCGTCCACTCATTGTCTTCATAGCCAGAAAACATAGTATGAGTGTGATGTCGTAATATAGCGAGAATGAGATAGAAGAGGAAAGGCATATCTATCTACTTAGGCAAACTAGTACGTATAGCAGAGCAGAAAGCATAAGACCAATCAAGCAAGTAAACATGGGTCCGAGCTATGAGGTCAGATAAGTCGAGCCTTGCACTTGGAGTGTAGTGTCGTCACGAGTCACGGGTTATAGTCTGGTTTTTCTCAAAAAGATTTTTCCCCTTTTTAAAACCAAGTTCACTATAACCAATGGCTCTGATACCAATCTGTCACACCCCCAAATTCCACCTGCGGAGTACCGTCCGCTTGAGGGCGTGACCGACCAGGATCCAGCCACCAATTATACTAAGCATTGGTTAATAGTAAGGTAATTGCTATCTAAAGTAGTTAGCAACGTCGTAGTTTAAGTTCGATAGTAAGTTTAAACAAAACAGCGGAAGCATAAACCAAATAGTTTTAAAAGATAGTTCATGGTTCAAGATAAGTAAAACCCAACACACGGGTTTTGACGAACACTACACATCCCCAAGCAGCAGCTCCTCAGTCACTGGTTACCTGCAAAACATGCAGTAAGGTGTCAACAATAATGCTGAGTGAGTTCACTAGTTGTCCAGTTTTAATTACCAAAAACTTGTTTCACCAGTTAATTTATCCGTTTATACATGCCATGGGGAGCTACCCCAAAAGTTAGCGACTAAACTGTGTTTCCAATACCGAACACTAGGTGACCGTTGCGTATCCGCAGAGTGCCCCGATGTCAATGTTCTATCATCATTGACGGATGCCTGAGTACATTAGTTCACGACCGATCCCATACCTTGGCACGGTGTGAGGTTGGTAAGACCTAAATAGCGCTATCAACTAATAACCCGTTCGCCTGGCCCCGGCGACTAATCGGTATTATGTAGTAGGGACTTTAAGTGATAGAGTTTCGTTTAGTGCCGTTTGTTGCAATCCGTATAAACAGTAATTAACTAAAAGGTTCCCAATAACAAGGGAAGAAAAGTAAGTTGTATCCCTCATAAGGGGATAGTGTTGTTTTTAGTTCCGTTTCCCAAACCACCGGGAATACATGCTTTAGGTTGTGAACTCACCTTGGGTTGCTCGGTAGATTAAATACCCGGTCAATCACGTTGGTCACCACGTCCTAGCATGGTTACCAGATATAGGTCAAGTTGGGGTACAAGTAATCACGTATAGCAAACACGTATAGACACACTTAATCATGCATGCATTCAAACAGTAACAGATATACATGCAGATAGTCCAACAAGCTTTTGGCCCAATAACACTTAGGCAGCCCAGCCGAGACAAGGGCGGTTTCGACTCGAGAATGCACGGTTTCGAGTCGCAACCAAGGGTTCCGACTCGCAACTTCGGTTTCGGTTCATCACGCTTTGGTTTCGAGTCGCAACCAGGGATTTCGACTCGCAACCTCGGTTTCGGTTCATCATGTGCTGCTTGCGAGTCGCAACCGGGAGATCTCAACGAATCACGTTTTGGTCTCGAGTCGCAACCAGGGTTTCCGACTCGCAACCACTGTTACGTGCACCTGAATCCTTCTAGAACCTGTCCTATGTACTAGCCAATAGCATTTTGATTTCATGAAATTTTGTACTATCCAATGAGAAATCACAAACATGTTTTATTGTCTAAATCATAACATAATCAGATCAAAACAAGCATTTTGAATATTCACATCACCTTCAAACTTGTTCTTCATATGTTCATATTACTCATATACATCGGTTCATGCATTCCTAGATTCAAAAATACATCTATAACTTATATCATGAGATTTTATGAACAAGAATCATGAGACACTATCATTAAACCCAATATTGCCCTATTTTAACATCATAAATCGGATGGTAATCATCATCATCAACATTCATCATTCAAATACAATATCACATTTTCATTAACACTTTTAACACATGAATCATCATTATTAGTAACATTTCTAGCTAAGAACATGGTAAGCACTTATCATCAACTCCTAGCCGTAACATATTATCAAACAATCACTTTCATCATCAAACATTCTAAGCACAAAGGTTCATCTTTCATTCATCATTTAACCAATCAAGCAAAACAACTAAAACATATGTATACTAACCGGTTAGAAGTAGGAGTACAAGAAATTGATAAACCAAGCTCCAAGTGTTGATCTCTAGCTAGAAATCCGAGAGCCTTGATGTTTCGGTTGGATCCGAGAGAGGGGAGAGGGTGAGGAGGTGATCTTGGTTTGCTAGGGTTTTAGGGTTTTAGTGAGAGGTAGAGAGTGTGAGAGTTGTGAGGGTGAAATGAATGAGAGTGTAAAGGAGAGTGTGGTGAGGGTTTTGGGTTTTTATACCCGTTTCAAGGCCGGCACCTTTGGTTCCGAGTGGCATGGCCCAACCGGCCCAAATGTTCATTGTTCACTCGAGACCGGGTGGTCTCGAGTTGGGCTTCGTGGTCTCGGCTCACTTCTACTCTAATATATATTTATACATACATACATATATATAATATACATACATATATATAATATACATACATATATATAATATTCATCACACTTAGCACAAGCATCACATAAAATCATCGAGATAACACGCACTATCATTTAATAACGTATATACACATAATGCTAATACAAGATATTTGCTCGGGAAAACCTAGAGTGTCACAGATAAATCCTATTATATTTAATAAAAACATCTATTTTATTTTAGGTAACTTTATTGCCACTTTTCCAAGCCTTCAGTGCTGTCCAGCTGGCTTCTACTTGGCTTTCACATTTTGTTACCTGAAACGCGTTTTAAAAACACTTGTCAGTGGGAAATACTGGTGAGTGAATCCCAGTTTAATCAAGTTTAAATAAAAAGTCACAGTGCACAGTATTGAGGGCGCATCCGCAATTACATTTGTTTCCAAGTTATAACAATTACCACCACACGGTAATGTCGTTCCGACTTATGGTCATGTTACTCCTTTACCAGGTGGTAACAAATTTTGTATACAAAACCCCAAATTTACCGTCTGTAATTGTATTCTTACAAATACTCAATAACTGTTATTCGCATGGAAAGATATTTAAGGTTTTGTAAAAATAGTTAACAAAAAGGTTTACAAAAAAGTGGATCAACTCACATTGCTGTTTTAGGGTTTTCAGTAAGGATTTCCTGGGAATAATCTATAATTTACACAAAAGCACATGTGTTAGTATAATAACCCAATTTAACATTAGCAATACCCTCCCCGAGACGGCATTCCAACGACTACGTCGGGCAGAACCACAACAGCCGTTACGGAACCCTAGATCAATCGGGCAGAGTATCTAATACGTCTCCAGGGGTTATAATACTTACAACAGAGCAGAACTTCGCTATTAGGGGGATATAATACCCCCGTATAATAACTCTACTATCAGAATTTTGAGATTTGAGAATTGAATGAGCGAGTTCGACTGAGATCCGATGCCATCTATATATAGGTGCTGATCTCGACTCTCACGCAGCCCGCGTAAGAGTAGCCATAGGGCTACGCGGCCCGTGTCAAAGCTAGTCAACGGACTAGCTTTTCTGGCTCATCTACTAGACCCACCACGATATCAACACGTGTCAGCTCAGGGTGTCTCCGCGTTGTTGATCTCTCGCGGCCCGCGTAAGTGTAAGCTAAGGCTTACGCGGCCCGTCTAAACTTAATGAAATCAATGAAATTAGTTATAAACCTTGATACCGCCCGCGTGAAGTTGGGGTAGGGTCCTACGCGACCCGCCTCAACTTACTATTTCTTGTTTTTAATTTATTTTAAATACTATAACGTATTTCGTACTTGGTTTTCACATACAGCGTGTAATTAAAGACATATTGGGACATTCTAAAGTATATTAGGGTGCCAGAAAAATAATCGAGGATGTCGGTTTATTGAGGGTTGTTACAAATCGCTACCTAGATGACCGCCAGAGACGTTTACATGATCAGTGGCATGCGGGCCAACCACTTGTGGCGGACCCGCCAGTTGCGGATTATACCACATTACAGCCATATGATGGTAGTGTGTCGTATCCCACCCCACCATTGCACCATTTTCAATGGGTGGATCCACACACCATGGGTCATCAGCAGGCGAGTCAAGGGGGTGATCAAGGTAGCAGCAATAGCAGAGCATTTGGGTTTGGAGAATGGAATGAGATGATGACTTCCATTTTTGGACCTCCACAGCCAAAGTACTACTAACCAGGTCGTATCTCGCTTCTTTGTATATTTGTATATATTTTCATGTCTTATGTTCATGCTTGGGAGGTCGGGTGGTGTTTGTGTCACACCCCGACCACGTAGAACATACAAAACGTGGCGGAAATGTCGGGGAGTGTTGTAACATAATTAATTGTTTCAAATCCATGGCAATTGAAGTTTCGTTTTATTGATTAGAAGTGTTACAATGTCTTAACAAATAAGGAAATACAACATAATTAACTAGTCTTGCATCTTTTATTATCACTAAAGCCCACGTCTGTCTATGTGTATCTTGATCATCTTATGCAACAGCTCCTGAAAAACACATGTGAAAATAGGTACGTCAGCATAAAAATGCCTGTGAGATACATAGGTTTTGTGAAAATAGGTTTCATGACTTATGTTTGAGAAAATGTTTAGTCATGAACCTTGTAGTTTGCTTTGTTTTGTAAATCATTTGAAAATGATAAGATCAGATGAGATGTATAAATAAGAGAATAATGTATGGTTAAATGAATAACCATAGTAAACTGAGTTTGTATAAGATAAGTTTCTTGTAAACCAATGTATTGTGAAAAGTATGTTATTTGTATAAAATGTTATATGTATCAAACTGAAATGATTCAAATAACGCTACAATATGTGATACCATACAAACACTTATATATAGGAAGTACCAGCGGCATATCCACCATGCTTGTATCATATTACACATGCCTCGTTACTTAATCACTTACTCAAACCAAACCAAACCAAACCAAACAATGTAAGATGTCTATGTTTAAACCAACTTCCAAATGTATTGAATAATATGTCAAAATGTTTATGTCAAGATGTAAGTCATGTAATGTATAACCAAAATGATATGTATGGCTAGTGAAATGCATCAACTAAACCATATGCACAAGAACATAATATTGAAGTAAAACTTGGTTTAAATCAAAGTTATGTCCTGTGGAAAAGCATGATCAATGTAAATCATGTAATATGTATCCAAAATGTAAGCCTGTGATGAATAACAAATGTACTAAGTACGCGACAACAGACATACGTAGCATGTGACCTGTACTAAGTATGCAACAATAGACATACGTAGCATGTGACCTGTACTACGTATACAACAATAGACATACGTAGCATGTGACCTGTACTACGTATACAACAATAGACATACGTAGCATGTGACCTGTACTACGTATACAACAATAGACATACGTAGCATATAATGTAATGAAAAACGATGTACTAAGTAATGCACACAATGGGCATACCTAGCATAAGATGTAATAAAATCATGTACTATAATGTACTAACGAACATAGCAGGTATATGATGTGTAAACAGGAAAGCATGAAAGTAACAAGTAGGCACATGTGTTTCACCCCAAAACAGTTTGGAAAACAGTAAAAGAGGGGTCTATGTACTCACTTGAGATTGCTTAGTAGTCCTTGAGTAACAACCAAACAATGCTAGAGATCGCGGATATCAAACGGCACCTAATATAGGTAACTATGTTAATAAACCGGACCTAAATCGGAAGATCTGATAGAATGAGGGTTCGTAAACCAAACGAGTATAGAGACTCGTGTCATATGGTTTAACAAAGCCTACATACTAAATGAAACCTTAATCTAAGTGCTTACGACCCATTACGACCCGTTTAGGTAGCTTATGCTACTTTAACGCGTCGTTCGCGTGAAACGCGTTCGGACCGTCTAACTAGTCCTATGACAAGTGTTATATGCCTAAACATGTTACATAATCAGTTATGTGACAAAAGTTTAGGTTACATATGCTTAATTACCAATTATACATGAAAAGGGTATTCTGGTAATTTACCTAAGGCATATAAACTACCTATCATACAACTACTCAACGATGTGACCATAGGGTATAACCTCGGAAGGTTATTCCCTACCTACTATGGTCACCTAATGTATTTGGTCGGATCCTAATGATCGACCAAACTGGGTCGGGTTCGAGGTATAAGCGATTTATTAGATCGCTTACCCTACGACCCTAGACAACGTGGTAATCAGTAGGGATAGTCCCAAGGGACTATAACCAACGTGATTACACTCACGTTGCGAAGTTCAAACGAACTTCGCATTGACCATAACTGGTCAACGCAGAAAGTCAAACAAAGTTTGACTTTCAGACTCGAAAGACTCGAAAAGCAATAAAAGAACGAAAGAATACTTACGAAGGGTCCCCGAATGCTAATCCCGATCCAAGTAACTCAGGTATGAAACAATGGTTTCAACTTAGAGCTTCTAGGATCAGAATTCTAGTGGGTTTTGAA
The DNA here is from genome assembly GCA_030545235.1 of Helianthus tuberosus. Lineage (NCBI taxonomy): Eukaryota > Viridiplantae > Streptophyta > Magnoliopsida > Asterales > Asteraceae > Helianthus > Helianthus tuberosus. The sequence goes on from JARYGA010021451.1 coordinate 27,240, forward strand.
GTTGTGTGGGTTGGGTATTTATAGGAATACCCGAACCGTTAGGATCGTTTCAGGGAAACCGTGCTCGAATCCTACCCGTACATGTGTTGCAAAGTTGTGGTGGCTAAAAATGGGTCTAAATAAGCTGAATGTGCAGTTGAGAATGTGTGGGTGAGGATCAAACAGCTGGAAACTGCTGACTGTTCGATATTATCTGATCAGAGAGGCTGACGCGGGCCGCCTAAGATTTAAGCTTGGGCTCACGCGGGCCGCCTAGCTCTTCAGATCAGAAAACAAGTTTCAAATGTTGCAGTTTCAGTCCCTGTTATGTGTTTAAGCCATTTCCGACATGTTTAAGGCCCGTTAAGCCAACTTTAAGGCCCTAACATGATGTCTAAACATTGTGGACATGAAACATGCTCAAAAATATGTCGGATGTTGGTTCGTTTGGTCGTACGAACGCGATGTTCGCTTAATTACGACGGAATGCGCACAAGCGCGAAAAACGATCCAAATGGCGTGACGAATGGATTTTTCTTATGCCAAACACTAAAATAAAATATTTTAGTGCTTACATAAATTTTTGGATGTCCGGATGTATTCAGAACGTAAGTTATGCGCGAAAATGCAAACTTGTGCACTTTTTGACGCTTTTAGTCCCTGAATGACACAAAAGTTTATTTTAGCATACCGAACACCTCTAAGCCTATTTCTAAGCTATGTAAAGGATATTTATGGTATGTTTAACTTATGGTCATGTTCCGGAATGTCTGTTACAGTTCAAATTGGCATACTTTCGCAGTTTGTCAACTTTAGTCCCTGTAAGCGAATTAACTTTGATTTCACCACACCAAACCTTCCAAAACTTATATCTAAGTTATGTAAAGGTTATTTAAGGTATGTTAAGCCTATTTCACTATTCTGGAGTGTTCGTTGCATTAAACTGGTTATATTTACGCATCAGTGCGCGTATAACCTTCCAGAAAGCGATTTAGAGCTTGAAATCGAACAAGAATTAATACGTGCAAACGATACACATATTTTTACAAATCCCAAGTATGAAATACAATATTTCATTGGTTTGGCATTTGTTTAATGGTTGAAGTGACACAGGTGTCACAGTCTCCCCTACTTTAGGAAATTTCGTCCCGAAATTAATACGTAGGAGTCTATTTGTGACTTTGTGTCAAATAACCACCCGAGATATGTAAGGCATAATCCTGACATTTCCTTAACGGACATTTTTCAGAAATGAAAATGAACGAAATGAGTCATTTTCCACAACTTCTTCAGACCCGAAAATGGACGAAATGAGTCATTTTCCACAACTTCTTCAGAACCGAAAATGAACAAAATGAGTCATTTTCCACAACTTCTTCAGAACCGAAAATGAACGAAATGAGTCATTTTCCACAACTTCTTCAGAACCGAAAATGAACGAAATGAGTCATTTTCCACAACTTCTTCAGAACAGAAAATGAACGAAATGAGTCATTTTCCACCATTTCTTCAGAAACAAAAATGAACGAAATGAGTCATTTTTCACCATTTCTTCAGAAACAAAAATGAACGAAATGAGCCATTTTTCACCATTTCTTCAGAAACAAAAATGAACGAAATGAGTCATTTTTCACCATTTCTTCAGAAACAAAAATGAATAGGGTTAACTCTAGATACACGACAAAACTTGCTGTGGTTTCTGTGCACTGAATTCCATAATTATGTATGCATCCATAATTACGTAATTCCTTGCATAGTCCGCACAGTTTGTCTTGAAATGTTTTAGGGGAGGAAAATCAAACCTGTGATAAGTATGACTAGACTACCATAGGGTCCTTTTAATTAGATCAACAGATGATCTTATTAATTAGGCCACCAAGGAGTCCTTTCAGCTATCTCATCACATGATAATCCTAACCAGATTTTTGGATCAATCTGTTTACCTAGACCACTCAAGGGTCTAATTATGGAATAGTACAATATAATCCAAGGGTCTTTACTATTACGTAAAAGCCCATTGAGGATTTAATATAGTACCTTTGGATATCCTACCATGAATCCCTTATACGAAGATATGGAAGATTCTACGAGGATTTGGATAACAAAAACTTGGATTACTCAAAAACATAAAAGGAAACACATAAGCACATAATCACATAGTAGTTTAACTTGGTTATTGATTTGTTATCTTTGGACGCGGATACTTAAAGTACACCAGGAATCCAATTCGTGGATTTCATTTGGCACTTTAATCATTTCAAGAATACATTCATGAAGATAGGATGATCTACCAAAAATTCGATTTTCGTTTTTAGGAAAACGCAATATTCGAATTAAGGTACACAATAATTTAGGACATACGAAAATACCTTTGGGTACCCTATTAAGAATTTATAGTGGTACTTTGGGTATTCGTCCAGTGTTGTAACTTGCGCTTTGTACTTTGTTTCCTTAGAATAAACGGGTACTTAGGAATTTCGTGGAAACGCAAGAGATCATAGAATGGGAAAATTTTGGGGGTAGTTTGTTCTTCAAGGAACACGGTTCCTTGATTGTCGGTATTGTAAGAGATATGTTGTTTATACATACAATCACATAAATACATTGTAATGTAAATAAAATATTTATTTATAAACAATGTTAACAACTGTTTCATGGACCTTGACAACAAAAGAAAATAATACATAAGATGTGATTATTTCTAAAGAGTGTTGTCTTCTAGTCGGTCAGATGCTCATCTCTGTGCTGGATTAGCATTAGCACGCTTTGAGCAATTTCTTCGGAAATGTCCCATCTCGCCACACTTGTAGCAAGAACCTGGTGGAAAGCGAGCTCGAGCAGGTTTGTTGTCAGCTTGATTTAGTGCAACTGCTGCTACGCAAAATTTTGCTGTATGACCTTTACGTCCACAAATTTGGCATTCGCGACACTTCACCATAGCGTGATGATAAAGGTTACATTTGTTGCACAAGGGTGAAGTTCCATTGTATGGCTTCCTAGCACGGGGTTGAGCTGGTTGTTTGGGGACGGCTTGACCATTATGAGCGACCATGGCGAAGTTCTGAGAAGCCTTTTGCTTCTTTGACCGCTCAAGGGATCCAGTCTGTTCATCCATGGTCTTTGATTCCTCGATTGGTTTCGATTCCTTGACCGGTTTCTTGTCACCCTTTCGGAAAAGCTTACGTTTCCTGATCTGAGATTCAGTCAAAGTTGCAGATAGCTCAATGGCCTGCCTAACCGTAGTGGGGTTACTACCGGTAACAATGTCTTGAACTGAGTCAGGGAGACCATCAATGTATTTTTCGATTGCCTTATCCAAAGGCGTGACCATGGTAGGACACAACAGGCTCAGCTCCTCATATCGATCAGTGTATGCTCGATGTTCGCCGCTGTCTTGCTTAAGATCGTCGAATTCCCTTTCCAATGCCCTGATCTCGTGACGAGGACAGAATTCCTTCATCATCAGTGCGCGAAGTTCTTCCCAAGTTTGGGCCAGTGCCACTTCGGCACCCCTATCTCTCACCACACCATTCCACCACGTCAAAGCTCGTTTCTCAAAGACACTGGATGCGAAGTCTACCTTTCGCTCGTTTGGACATTGAACATGTCTGAAGGTGCTCTCTAGACTCTCGAACCATTGCAGAAGTGCAGTCGCTCCTTGAGACCCAGAAAACTTTGATGGCTTGGCCGAGTTGAACGTCTTGAAGTTGCAGAGGGCATTATTGTTGTTGATAGCTTGGTAACATTGAGCAACGACGTTCGGGATTGTAGCAGTCATTTGCTGTGTAATGACAGCTGCCAGCTCATCAATAGATACCGGATTTTCGCGTCGTGGAGGCATTCTAAAAGAAGAAACATGAAATGAAACGAGTGAGAGAATTAGACGAAAAGAATGAGATGAACAAATCTGATGAAAGCAAGGATAGTGGTCATTTGTTTGTCACTACAAAGCAACAAATGACACACAGTGATTTATCAAAGTAAATGGGTCAAAAATAATGTATCGCGAAGACGTGCTCGCCTATAAGTGAACACTCATCCCAAAAATTCCCAGGTAAGCACAACTGGTCTCGCGTCTGATGAGATGTATACGAAGTGCTTGCCTAGACAGAAAACCCAGAATACAGGCATTCACCCTTCCAGTTTGCACGTGTTCACATTATTTAAAACCCAAAACCTTGACGAGATTTTGAAAACTCAAAGGGTTCAAAACCTTATAACAGAGGGTTCAAAACCTAGTAATCAATCATCCTAGAACGGATGATTAGTTTTCGAAGTGGTTTTGAAATTTATGTTCTTGTTGTGGTCGTCGCCTAAGGATAGGTGACGGTATTGTTTTATGACTAAACGCAAGTAAACTCGCGTTAGGGTCCTAAGAAGGTTATAGACTAGGTCAAAGCATTACTAATAACCTAATTCCCTATAACCATTAGCTCTGATACCATCTTTTCTGTCACACCCCGACCACGTAGAACATACAAAACGTGGCGGAAATGTCGGGGAGTGTTGTAACAGAATTAATTGTTTCAAATCCATGGCAATTGAAGTTTCGTTTTATTGATTAGAAGTGTTACAATGTCTTAACAAACAAGGAAATACAACATAATTAACTAGTCTTGCATCTTTTATTATCACTAAAGCCCACGTCTGTCTATGTGTATCTTGATCATCTTATGCAACAGCTCCTGAAAAACACATGTGAAAATAGGTACGTCAGCATAAAAATGCCTGTGAGATACATAGGTTTTGTGAAAATAGGTTTCATGACTTATGTTTGAGAAAATGTTTAGTCATGAACCTTGTAGTTTGCTTTGTTTTG
>JARYGA010021452.1:0-46882 GCA_030545235.1 Helianthus tuberosus
ACTTCCGTCGTAATTAACCGAACAACGCAACCGTACGACCAAACGAGCCGACATCCGAGATATTTTTGAGCACATTTCAAGTTCCCTATACTTTAAATTCATTTTAGAACTTTGAAATGGGGTTAACGGGACTTAAACGTGTAAAAAATGCATCAAAAACCAAATTTTGGGGCTTCAGGGACTAAATTGCTGACCTGCACAAGGCTTACGGACCGTAAGCACATATCCATACGGTCCGTAAGGCCCCCCCAGACCAGCAGAATGTTATTTCAAGCTGTTTCCAGCTGTTCCAGCTGTTATAAGTGTTGCAAATGGTTTTCTAAGCAATCTACGGGTTTCCATGGTTTTGTAAATCAGTGGGCTCGAGGTGTACGGCTGAGATTAAAGCTCGGGAATCGAGGAACGATCCTAACGGTCCTCTAAATCCTATAAATACCCCTCTTGGTTTTGTTCTCATTCACACCTTGATCTGAATTGTTCTAACTTGGAGCCTTTGTGCTTCATACCTGAACATCCTAGATCAATTCCATCCTTACTTGGACCCTTTGTAAGTGTCCTTTCGTGCTTAGTTTAAATTTCTAGCGTTATAGCAGAAAAGTCAAGCGTTTTGATAAACGCTTTAACTTTTAAACGGTTGAGCCATTGTTCACAACGAACATGGCAACGTGACCGTAATTAGGTAGGTATTAAACCCTCAAAAAGGGCACCTTCTAATTACCACGTTTACTTAGTTTAATTGTCGGGTCAAATAAAAGTCAAACGGGTTAGTTTTAACTAAAATTCTTAACTATTAATATAAAAGCCATTAAATCAGTTTTCTCACTTTAATAACTTGGTAAATATTAGTTGAACATGCCTAAGCATGATTCAACCCGACAATTCTAAGTATAGACTCGGTTCGGAACCGAAAGTCGCAAAAGTTGACTTTTGCTTTGACTTTCAGTTCTGACCCGATTTGGCTTAGTTTAGATATGCCTTAGGATTCCTTTAGGACCATGTTATAGGTTAGTGTAACCCTCTGAGGTTATACAACTTGATTCCTTAGTTATCCGATTCATATGCATGTTTCCGTTAAATGCTTAAATGTTGACCATTATGCCCTTTTGACCCTAAAAAGAGAATTTTGAAAATATGAGAGGACAATAATCTTTATTACTGATTTATAAACTTTTCCTTAAAATTTGACATCAGTTTCAGGTCTAGAATAGGAGTAATGCTCATTAGCGTAAATAAAAAGCTTTTTATTAATTAAACGGCATATTTAGCATATAGCCTATTAAAACCCGATTTTTAATACCAAAATTTTTACCCACTGATGTAATATAATATTTTGGGATTTTTGAAGATTTTTATTTATTTTTAGGCTGAGCATAACTTAGAGTTCTAAGCTTAATTCGGTTATTGTCGGTTTTGCCCTTTTGGGCTATAAAATGAATTTTACAAATCCTTTTGATACCAAACCTTTTTCTACTGATCTAATATGATAAATAAAACATTTTGAGCCTTCTGGAATAATAAAAATATCAGCTTTCCTTTAGGAACCCGGAAATATCTCATAATCGCCTTTTTAAGCGTTTTTAACACATAGTATGTATTAAAACCATTTTAGATATAAAGACTTAATTCCTACTGATATATTAAGTAAATTTTTATATTCTAATAGTAAGTAAAAGTTTGTAAAGTCAGATTCCAGATTTGACCTTATAAGCTTATGTGAAATTACCAAAATGCCCCTTCGGTGCATAGTTTGGTTATAAGTAGTAAATTTCACATATATGTAATACCCTACTGATATAACTTATGAAATTAAGTATTTTTACTGATTATATCAAACCTATAACTCAGATTAATATTTAAACTCTTTTATAACCTTTAAAATGACCAAAATACCCCTACGGGGCATAAATTGGTTTTAAATCCGTTTTGGGCATAATGGAAGGTATCCTACTGATATCACAACATATTTAAGGCATATTAATTTAGGAAACCTGTTCATGACTTTTGTGGTTACCCGTTACGCACTTTTCGCGTTCAGATCGGCTTATGTAACTAGTTTGCATAAATTAGCCGAAACGGGTCAAACCTTATCATTTTTATCTCAAATCCAGAATGTGTTTAGTTTACCCATATTATACAAGTCTCCAAACTCTTCGGGTCTAAATCACATTCTATTCCGGTCTTCGCTTATTCACGCGTTTGAACCGTATCTTCCTTTAAAACTAACCGGTCTAAGTTTAAACTTAATTAAAGACCCGTTAGGAATCTAATAGGTTATTAAAAACCTTCGTTCCAGATTTAGGAGCCCAGTAAAAGCTATCTGTACTTGCTTGGTGGTATACGGCTGGGATAAATTGTATAAATTTGCTCAGGTAAATACTTTTAACTTATTTTCCCTATACGGGCTTGGGGTACGGTATATAAAATACCGCTTGGTCGGGCATTGAATTTTTAATTGTATGAAGGTTAAATCTTTGAGATGTCCTGTTTAAAAATGTTTTGTTTGCTTAAAGCCTTTGGGGGGTTAATGACCATGTCCCGGATATCCTTGGCATCATTTTACGAAATGGCCACGACCTAAGCACGGGGTGTAGGCGTACACCCGTCAGTGCATAAATAAATAATGTGGTGCGTCAATTAATCTTTAACCCGGTGTCAAAACCGGGCTACTGAACGCATAAGAAACATGTAATTCTTTTACAAGTATTATATAAAAATAATTATCCCAAGTTATAAAAAGTTTTGTGCCGTTTGCACTCAAATCAATTTTCTAAAACATTTTCAAAATGAGTCAGTTAATTGTATTTACCAGTGTAAACTGACGTATTTTCCCAAAAAGGTTAAGTGCAGGTACTAAGTGTAATATGCTGGCCTCTCCTTAGCGTCATTAGGAGTCTCACAAGCTTGGATGCATTAAGTCTGATGAACTATGTTTCCCTTTTTAATTGATCCGCCTGTGGATCCGTTTCAACTACCTTGTGATACTTAATATTACAATATATTTGGTTGAAATGAATCTATCTATCTTTGCTTCCACTGTGCATTATTATTGTATTGTTTGACTATGATGATATCAACTACGTCACGGTACTCCCCACCGGGCCCACCGGTAATACGTGGAAATATCAGGGTGTGACAGGTTGGTATCAGAGCCAACATTGAGTGAATTAAACACTAGCCTTTTGTGTTTAATCTCAATGACACAGTAAGCACATTCTTTGACCTTCTGAGTCTAGACTTAACATAGGAATACTCTCGTCTCTATTCGGAGGATTATTGCTTTCAATTCTATATATTTTTTATATGTCGTCAAGCAAAGAAGCCGTAATGGAAATACTCCCCATTCGAAGCCTAGGAAAGGCCGAGCTTCGTACCGCGACTAGGATAAACGTGCAACCAAGGAGAAAACATTCAGAAATAAAATGAAGAAGAAACTCCTTTTGCTGAAGTTCTTTTCCTTAGTAAGTCCTTATAAGGGCATACTTATTTCGGTCCCTTAATGGACAACATCATTTCTTTCAAGTCCCGTTTAGGGAAATTCTGTACCTCTTTTATATCATTGTATATGAATAGAATATATGAAATAAATTAAAATAACATTCCTTATAAAAGATCTACCATTATAATAAAATGGCAAAATCTAAAAAGGGATAAGGCCTAGCCCATGTGTCATTTTAAGACAGGGTCAAGATGGTAACTCCTCAATTAGATTCAGATCCTTATTAACATCTCAATTTAGGATTGTCTGCGTTAAATATTAAAAAGAATCTTAAAAGTAAAACCTAGCCTAGATGTCATTTCAGACATGGCCAAGATGGTAGAACCTATTCAAAAGATTCAAATCCTTGTTGACATCTGTAACATGTTAACATTCCTGGCAGACGTGGTTCGATAAAATCGCATAAATCATCCTCATACCGGAGTCTCCCGAAATCCTTTCTTATTTTGTGATTTAAGCATCCATTAGGGATATAATGCTTACGGGCCATATCCATTGTCATATAAGACAAAAGACGGTCGTAGCCTACAACTCCCTGTCAAGAAAAGGCAATGAACAACGTTCAAGCCTAAATACCTTGATTCTACAAAGTCATGTTATAATTTATAGTTGCCCTTATAACTTGGCTTTTTGTGCCATAGTTATATCTTAATTAAATTTAGGATAATTATAAAGGAAATCCTGAATAAAATAAATATCATTCCTTTCCTGCCAAAATACATGTTAAAAGAGAATCTTAAAAGGTGTAACCTAGCTTGAACGTCATTAAAGACCTAGCTATGATGGCAAGACATGTTTAAAAGAGATTCAGACCCTTGTTAACATCTGAAACATGTTAACACTCCCGACAACAGTGATGCGATAAAATCACACTGTCATCTTTGTATTAGGAATTCTTCCCAAACCCCTTATTTAGCAGCAATGATCAATAAGAATCATGGCTAATAAACGTCGAACATGATGTACACATCAAAACATCCATTTGGGATGTATACCTGCGGGTAAAGATGTATACATGAAAAAGATAGTTTTATTTCATAACTTCTTGTCAAGGCAATGAACTATGAAATTTTCCGATCCAAATGAATCATTGATTATGTTTTAAAAATTTCCCTAGTGACAAGGCCTCTGTGCCATCAAAAGTCCTTTGGAACAAGCCCTTGTGCTATATAAAATGTCGGTACGATAGTGACAGTCGTGATTTATGTCCCCTGTCTAATAAATGTGAAGGATTATATCCCGTTTAAGCGCCAAAGATGGATTATTTAAAAACCTAGGCAAAACATAATCAAATAAATTTAATACTATCTATTGGCTTATATGGTTGTTTTACGCCATGGCTATATAATCGTCAAGTTCGACAATTCACTATATAATTAAATAAATTATTACTACTTGGTTTGTAGCCCTCAAAGCTTCATCATGGCTGACTCCTCTGAAGCTCACAATCATCCAGCTGATCAGAATGATGACGCAAAACTGAATTTAACGGGCACCGAGTTACAGGCTATGTTAGATACAGCCGTAAATAACGCTGTGGACCGTGTGTTGAAGGATCATAAGCGAAAGTACGATAATACCCCAGATAAGGGTCATAAAAAGGGTAAGACCGGTTCAAACTATAACCAGTCCAAGCCAAAGGAGGCAAAACCCAAATGTAAAACCTGCGGGAAGAGACACTTCGGGAAATGCATCTATGAACAAACCAGGGGATGTGACATCTGTAAAGAGATGGATCACAAGACCCATGAATGCAAGGATTTAAAAGACAACCAGCAGTCAGGTGAAGAGGCCAGATGCAAAACCTGTAGGAAATACCACCTCGGGAAATGCAGATTTGAATCTCAGCCTTCACCTTGTGGAATCTGCAAGTCCAAGGAGCATAAGACCTTGGATTGCGAGAAGTTGGAAGATGAGACCTGTCATGGTTGTGGCGAGAAATGGCACATAAAAACCCGCTGCCCAAAGAAGGCGACTAAAGGAAAAGGCACTTTAAATTCACAAGCTAAGCCTTGTGGAATTTGTAATAAGGAAGGGCACAAGACTTTGGAGTGCCAAGACATAAAGGACGCAACCTACTATGGTTGCAACGAAATAGGGCACATCAAAACAAATTGCCCAAATAAAATCAAGAAGCCTGGCAAGGCTAAGAAGACCAAAGCTAGAGGCTCTAAAATGAATGCTCAAGAGGCTATTCAGGATGACAACGCCACAACAGGTACTTTCTTTATCAGTAACACTCATGCTAGAGTATTATTTGATTCAGGTTCAGATAAGTCTTTCGTAGACAATAGATTTTGTAAATCATTAAATCTGCCTGTTAAAACTCTAAGCGTTAAGTATAAAGTAGAATTAGCCGATGGTACCTCAGAGACTGCTTCAGCAACATTAGATGGATGTTTTATATCCATTAGGAACCATTATTTTCCGATGTCCTTGTTTCCATTAAATAAGAGGGACTCGATATAGTGATAGGAATGAATTGGTCGTCTTAAAAAAAAATCAAGCTCATATTGTGTGTGATAAGAAACAAGTAGTTATCAAGACTCCTTATGGGGAGCCTTTGACAATTCAAGAAGACACTAGGTATGGATTGCCTAAGCACTTGTTAAATATGGTATTTAATACCAAAGATTCGAGTATGGAAAAACTCAGAAGAGACAAACAACAGTCGCGATGCTGGAGATGCGACAAGTATTAATGGTGCATCCAATGTGAACTTCAAGATTAGTGGAGTCAATCTCCAAAACTGTAATTAACGCAGCTATTGGAAAGGCTATGAGAAAAGTCATGAAAAGGTTCAAGAAGCCGAATGTTGCTTGCTCTAAAACACATGTCGCTGCTCATGAGAAGAGCTTTGTTCATACTTCAAATGCGAAGAATAACCCAAACAAAATCATATGTGGCAAGGAGCCATTCCTTTTTAGGATGTACTTAAAAAGTACTTTGTCTCTTGGAAGTCAAGATACTTCAATGGTAAAAAAAGGGGCCATTAATTGCAGGAAATTGATAGATGAGGTAGAAACCATTAGGTGTATCAGTGGTTATGCTGGAAAGGACACGGTGAGGTATACATCTCAGTCACTCGATGGTAATACCCTTGATTAGTGAGGACATTAATGAAGTCCACAAGAAAGATCCTCTTATACAATATGGGATGGTCCAAGTTTTAAGGACCTTATTAGAAAAACCTATTATACGCTTAGCGAAATGAAATAAGAATTTCCTGGCTCGCACCATAAAAGTTTTAGACTGTCGACAGCATGTCACAAATTTTAATTCATTGGCTGAGATAGTGCCCTATTCAATTTACCCAAAATCTAAGCTTAAATGCAAATAATTATTGGTGATTAGCATCGGCAATAAGAGGGCACATTAAGGTTTCAAAGCCTGCTTATTATAAATCCATTATGGACCTACCTCAGCTACTCACGTTATATAGATTAAGAACCAGCCAGTCAAAGCTGAGTCTGCCCTAGAATTTGTCAAAGATTTTATAACTAAGTTTAAAAGGGATTAAGAATGGAGGCGTTAAACCCTCCTGATAAATGATAGAGGTAGTTCACAGTAATAATAACACCAGATAAATCCCTTATTGTGATTTTGGCTAAGAGTTACGTTTGGTTCAGGTGCTGCTAAGTCTCGCATAAGATCATAAGCTTAGCAAACTTTTAGAAATTTTCCCGTAAGAACCCCAGATATTAAGTGTAAGGTAAAAACTTACAGGCAAAATCATAAGAACCATTTCTTCCGTTCCTGTCAGAGACCTCCAATCGTAGAATTCTAGAAGTATCCTCTCTTTAAAAGAAGTGCGTCAGCATATATAGTTGATATCTCTTTGATCTCTATCGATTGCGAATACCAGACGGTATGATGAAAAGCACCATATGAGGATTGTTGTATCCTAATATGTTCCATAGATTGCTTCCATGCCTGATCAGTATGGAGGTTTAATGCATGGGACCACAAAGATATTCCGATGGTCATATGGTACTAAAGTCAGCTAATGGTATTCAAAGAAGATATCCAGAATGGAATTATCCAAGTAAATGTTCCCAATTAAGGAATTCGTGGGCTTGTAACATAAATGTGTCACTTATTTGACACTAGCAATGATGGATGAACTGGAGCCTGAGATTTGGAAAATCTCTGTAACCTCCTTGTATCTTGATTATCTTCTCCTAAGATTACCCTGTTTACCTCCTGAGAGGCAAGTAGAGTTAAGATTTATATTCCATTTAAGGCTGAATTATTATAAAATCTCCAAGACGGCTAGTACCATCATTGGAAGAATCGAAACCCTGATTAAGTAAGTTTTAAATGAAGATTCATATAGCCTAACTCAATACCCTGAGAATTCGGTATAGTTGATTAAGAAAGACGGTTCATTTTGCTTATGCATTGATTACCGCAACCCTAATTAGGCAACAATTAAGAATTGCCATTAGTTGCCCAGGATCGTCGATTTGTTCGACTAACGGCAAGGATTAGCTATCCCTTAAAATTAGTTTTAACCAGTGGATGGAATAACCATCTCACCTTAAAATAAGCTTTTCTATAATAGTTGTTATGTAGGTATCAAGGCTGCTTCTTTGGAGACCTTGCATAGGTGGAACATTAAACATCTATTGTTAGAACAAAAGATTGGTAAGTCCAATTATCAGAATCTAAAAGTTGCATTGGAAACAACGAATAAGATCATACAAATCCATAATCGTCTGAAAGTTTCCAGTAATCGGCGGAAAAATTAAGGATTGATAAAAGTAGCAACCCTCCTAAGTTCTTGTTAAAGCATAAGGTTCAACCAAAGATATCACCCAGGAAGGGTGTGCCAACTTGTTAAATTATCAGGCTAATTAAGCTCTGAATATATAGGATCATTCAAAGGAAATCGAATGTATCAAGATCAAATAGCTTATAAACTAAAACCTATTTAAGGAGCTTGGCAAAGCTCGTAATGCATTACACACTAATGATTTGAGGACGTGTTTCACCAATAAGTCGAGAAGCATTATCACATAATGATATGCAGAATTATGATATGATGAGAAACCTGTATCGGTTAAGGATCGACAGGTTAAGAAGCTTCAAAAGGATACATGTACCTGTTATAGAGGTCAACTTGGGAGCTTGGAAAGGCTCCAGATATGCTATAGAAGTTAAGTCCATTATGCGACAAAAGTACTTCCAGCATTTTAGCAAATCTCGAGGTCAAGATTTATTTTAAGGGGGTGAGGATGTAACACCTCGTAAAATCACGTCCAATGATGTATTGACACGTGTAATAAACCCTAATGAAGTCAAACCTTGAATTTAAGGGACTAATTTTTTGAAAAATCAAAAACCTTGATTATGAAAGGACTGGAAGTGTTAGCATACCTAAATTAAGTTTCTAAATAACCTCTCACGATATTTATGTTCACAAATGAGCCACTTGTCGATCGAGTGTAACCGTTTGCGGAATTAATTGAAGGTTTGCGCAATAAAGGGTTAAAAGCGTCAACATGTTAATTCTTACCTCTGAGTGACCTTTTAACAAACCGGGAGCTTCATGATATTTGATTATACTCTCGGGAATGCCAAACAATGGCCGTCTAAGGTTTTTATGCCTATAAGTAAAGTTACGCGCAACTTTGCAAGTTAGAGGGGCTAAAAGTGTCAATATGTTTAATTATACCTCTGAATGACCTTTTAGCAAACCCAAAGCATCGTGATGTTTAATAATACTTTCAAGAATGCCCAATATGGATTAGATGAGGCTTCAATACTATTAAATGATGAGATGCACAAGTTTGCGCAATAGAGGGACCTAAAGCGTCAACTTTTGAATCTACGCCTCTCGGTGATCTTTTAAGCGAACAGGAGTGTAGTAATATTTAAGTATATGCTTGGGAATGATCAATATGGGCCATGGGAGGCCTGGATATCATTAAACAACATTTCGCGCTACTTTGTGCGATTAAAGGACTATTTACGTCAAACTGCAAAAGTATGTGATTCGTATAGAATCGGACCTTACGGAATATGATCGTAAGTTAAAAATGCCCTAATTATCCTCTATATAGCTTAGATATAGGCTTAGAGGTGTTGGTGCGCAAAAATAAACTTTTAAGTCATGCAGGGACTAAAAGTGTCAAAAAGTGCACAAGTTTGCATCTTCGTGCATATCTCGCATTCTGAATATCTCTGGACACCCAAAAATTTATGTAATCATTAAAATATTTTATTTTAGTGATTGACATAAGAAAAATCCATTCGTCGCTTAATTTGGATCGTTTTTGCGTTCGTTACGACTTCCGTCGTAATTAACCGAACAACGCAACCGTACGACCAAACGAGCCGACATCCGAGATATTTTTTAGCACATTTCAAGTTACCTATACTTTAACTTCATTTTAGAACTTTGAAATGGGGTTAACGGGACTTAAACGTGTCAAAAATTCATCAAAACCCAAGTTTTGGGGCTTCAGGGACTAAATCTGCCATTTTTGAAAATTGCTGACCTGCACAAGGCTTACGGACCGTAAGCACATATCCATACGGTCCGTAAGGCCCCCCCAGACCAGCAGAATGTTATTTCCAGCTGTTCCAGCTGTTATAAGTGTTGCAAATGGTTTTCTAAGCAATCTATGGGCTTCCATGGTTTTGTAAATCAGTGGGCTCGAGGTGTACGGCTGAGATTAAAGCTCGGGAATTGAGGAACGATCCTCTAAATCCTATAAATACCCCTTTTGGTTTTATTCTCATTCACACCTTGATCTGAATTGTTCTAAGTTGGAGCCTTTGTGCTTCATACCTGAACATCCTAGATCAATTCCATCCTTGCTTGGACCCTTTGTAAGTGTCCTTTCGTGCTTAGTTTAAATTTCTAGCGTTATAGCAGAAAAGTCAAGCGTTTTGATAAACGCTTTGACTTTTAAACGGTTGAGCCATTGTTCGCAACGAACATGGCTACGTGACCGTAATTAGGTAGGTATTAAACCCTCAAAAAGGGCACCTCCTAATTACCACGTTTACTTAGTTTAATTGTCGGGTCAAATAAAAGTCAAACGGGTTAGTTTTAACTAAAATTCTTAACTATTAATATAAAAGCAATTAAATCAGTTTTCTCACTTTAATAACTTGGTAAATATTAGTTGAACATGCCTAAGCATGATTCAACCCGACAATTCTAAGTATAGGCTCGATTCGGAACCGAAAGTCGCAAAAGTTGACTTTTGCTTTGAGTTTCAGTTCTGACCTGATTTGGCTTAGTTTAGATATGCCTTAGGATTCCTTTAGGACCATGTTATAGGTTAGTGTAATCCTCTGAGGTTATACAACTTGGTTCCTTAGTTATCCGATTCATATGCATGTTTCCGTTAAATGCTTGAATGTTGACCATTATGCCCTTTTGACCCTAAAAAGAGAATTTTGAAAATATGAGAGGACAATAATCTTTATTACTGAATTATAAACTTGTCCTTAAAATTTGACATCAGTTTGAGGTCTAGAATAGGAGTTATGCTCATTAGCGTAAATAAAAAGCTTTTTATTAATTAAACGGCATATTTAGCATATAGCCTATTAAAACCCGATTTTTAATACCAAAATTTTTACCCACTGATGTAATATAATATTTTGGGATTTTTGAAGATTTTTATTTATTTTTAGGCTGAGCATAACTTAGAGTTCTAAGCTTAATTCGGTTATTGTCGGTTTTGCCCTTTTGGGCTATAAAATGAATTTTACAAATCCTTTTGATACCAAACCTTTTTCTAATGATCTAATATGATAAATAAAACATTTTGAGCTTTCTAGAATAATAAAAATATCAGCTTTCCTTTAGGAACCCGGAAATATCTCATAATCGCCTTTTTAAGCGTTTTTAACACAGAGTATGTATTAAAACCATTTTAGATATAAAGACTTAATACCTACTGATATATTAAGTAAATTTTTATATTCTAACAGTAAGTAAAAGTTTGTAAAGTCAGATTCCAGATTTGACCTTATAAGCTTATGTGAAATTACCAAAATGCCCCTTCGGTGCATAGTTTGGTTATGAGTAGTAAATTTCACATATATGTAATACCCTACTGATATAACTTATGAAATTAAGTATTTTTACTGATTATATCAGACCTATAACTCAGATTAATATTTAAACTCTTTTATAACCTTTAAAATGACCAAAATACCCCTACGGGGCATAAATTGGTTTTAAATCCGTTTTGGGTATAATGGAAGGTATCCTACTGATATCATAACATATTTAAGGCGTATTAATTTAGGAAACCTGTTCATGACTTTTGTGGTTACCCGTTACTCACTTTTCGCGTTCAGATCGGCTTATGTAACTAGTTTGCATAAATTAGCCGAAACGGGTCAAACCTTATCATTTTTATCTCGAGTCCAGAATGTGTTTAGTTTACCCATATTATACAAGTATCCAAACTTGTCGGGTCTAAATCACATTCTATTCCGGTCTTCGCTTATTCATGCGTTTGAACCGTATCTTCCTTTAAAACTAACCGGTCTAAGTTTAAACTTAATTAAAGACCCGTTAGGAATCTAATAGGTTATTAAAAACCTTCGTTCCAGATTTAGGAGCCCAGTAAAAGCTATATGTACTTGCTTGGTGGTATACGGCTGGGATAAATTGTATAAATTTGCTCAGGTAAATATTTTTAACTTATTTTCCCTATACGAGCTTGGGGTACGGTATATAAAATACCGCTTGGTCGGGCATTGAATTTTTAATTGTATGAAGGTTAAATCATTGAGATGTCCTGTTTAAAAATGTTTTGTTTGCTTAAAGCCTTTGGGGGGTTAATGACCATGTCCCGGATATCCTTGGCATCATTTTACGAAATGGCCACGACCTAAGCACGAGGTGTAGGCGTACACCCGTCAGTGCATAAATAAATAATGTGGTGTGTCAATTAATCTTTAACCCGGTGTCAAAACTGGGCTACTGAACGTATAAGAAACATGTAATTCTTTTACAAGTATTATATAAAAATAATTATCCCAAGTTATAAAAAGTTTTGTGCCGTTTGCACTCAAATCAATTTTCTAAAACATTTTCAAAATGAGTCAGTTAATTGTATTTGCCAGTGTAAACTGACGTATTTTCCCAAAAAGGTTAAGTGCAGGTACTAAGCGTAATAGGTTGGCCTCTCCTTAGCATCATTAGGAGTCTCGCAAGCTTGGATGCATTAAGTCTGATGAACTATGTTTCCCTTTTTAATTGATCCTCCTGTGGATCCGTTTCAACTACCTTGTGATACTTAATATTACAATATATTTGGTTGAAATGAATCTATCTATCTTTGCTTCCGCTGTGCATTATTATTGTGTTGTTTGACTATGATGATATCAACTATGTCACGGTACTCCCCACCGGGCCCACTGGTAATACGTGGAAATATCGGGGTGTGACACAAGAACACTTTGAAGGTTCTTTGAAGATATGAAGACCAAACCCAGATTTTAAACTTTCCGATCACTGAACAACTTTCCGAAACACGAAATTTGCACAAACTTTCAAATAAAACCCGGTTTTATCACGTGAACATGCAATACTGATGTGTGCTAAACAGACTATAAAAGTTAACTAAATAAGACTCTCTAAACTAGACACTAAAAAGCTTTAATTCTAGACTCGACCTAAAACCACACAATCGGCAAGTGTACCGATCAATGTAGTATAACTCTAGGAAGTCCGGATATTGAACCACGAGACTCTATAAATCACGTAAACTAGACTCTAATAGACACTGACAGACACGACTCAACTTGTTTATTTGTTTTTGGGAAGGGGGGGGGGGGTTACGGAAAATAAGGAAATCTATTTAACTAATTTAATACTAAAATATTAAACTAGAACTAGACTAAATACGAACGAAGACTAAGGGCTTTTCTTATATGAGGAACGAGACCACCTAGACAAGAATCCTGGATTACTTTTAAAGAATTACCGATTAAGTTAAATGCATGAATTATGGAACTGGGATCTTAAGGTACTAAACCTATTAAGAACCAACTAGGCCCCTCGACCCTTCTCAAGGAGAAACCTGTGGAACTACCTAAGATGTTAATCCTACCGGTTATTAGACGCGTTTCCAGTTGTCTAATTATTGTGTAAGTACCCTAATGTTGATCTACTCTTTTCCAATCATAGATCTAGGGTAGTTTGAATTAATTAACTTGATAGACTAATAAAACCGACAGGTCAACCAAGACACGACCTTTTCTAAGGACTATCTAAAGCAATTCGCCGGGTAAGACCTACCAATAGCCCCTCACTTTCCAGGTATTAGGACTAGTAGAACATTAAGACTTAGAAAATTATTACCAATTACTTCTAGGGTTTATTGGCCAATTCTCCCTAAAGAGTTAAGGTTTTCTTACGTGATATAGACACTCACCGAAATCCTATACCCTAATATGACTCTATGTTGTGATATAGACTGTCACTAAGAATCATATGAAGCAAATAATAACAATAAACCAAATCAAAGCATGCATATACATCAAATCATTAAACCAAACTTCTTACTAAACACAATCAACCCATAATAATCATGCAATTAACAAAACCGGTAAAAACTTCATATTAATCCATTCATCAAGTCTAGGTGGCTTAAAAGTTTAGCCAAGCATGTTAAAACGTGAAAACGAATCAAAGATGTCTAAACATGAATTCATCATAACAAGTTTCGTAAGAAAAGTTAAGAATAAAGAACTAGAAAACCCGATTAGATCTTCAAGTCTACTTCCCCGAACTCATATTGGTGATTCCTAGGCTTCAAAATCTTCGAAAGTGCTCCAAGAATGCTCAACAATTTCCCCAAGAAGTCCTAAAATCGTAACTAGGGTTTTTTCCAAGTTAAAGATGATTGTATATGACTTTCCATAACAAACCCTTATTAAATTCGTAATAATTGCCAGCTATAGGCTTCTGGCGGGGCGCCACCCACTGAAGGAATGGGTGGCGGGGTGCCACCTTGTTTTTTTTCTCATGTAACATCTCCAGTCTCTCGCCGGGTGCCAGAGACTTCTCACGGGGTGCCAGAGAGTGATTTTTCAGCTTTTTAACTCTATTTCAACTCCCCGAACTCTCCAACATGCTTCAAGACTTTACACTTCAATATTTTGGATCATTCCACTCGGTTTCTCGCGTATTTAAACATCAAGACCTGCGAAACACGATTTGATCAATAGTATGCATATTCTACCGAAAAACAAAACTAAATATAATGAAAACTATACAAATTGTACACGAATAAATGATGTATTTTGCAATATATCAAATACAACAAAGGTTTTTGATAAAACTTTGGCAAACAAACAAGATTTTCACAGATTTTAAAAACCTTTTTCCAGAAATTATGAGTTTTAAGAACAAATCTTCAGAAAATCAACAATAAACAGTTTTTAACACTTGATAAAAATCCAACTGTGTTTGGTTTTAAACAAGGATAAGAGCCAATGCTCTGATACCACTTGTAGATCCTGATTCTCGGAGGATCGATAACGAAACCGAATCCTTGTTTATCACAAACACGGTCACGAGTGCGGAATCCCCGTGACTATGCCTAATCAAACACAGATAGTAACAACGCGGTATAATCAATGAAACACAGTCGATTGATTAACGGGATGAGAACAATGATCAAACAGATACACACACAGTTTGACACTAAACTTTCAGGGTATGTTATGCTCTCATGGTTTCAAAGTGAAACTATGAGGTGTTTATATAGCAGCCTGGCCCAACAGTAGACGAAACCTCATTGGGCTTGACGAAACCTTTAATGGGATCGACGAAACCTTGGATGGGCCTGACGAAACCTCCTGGACGACGAAACTCTATTACGACGAAACCTCAAGTTTTGGCTAATTGGGGGTTTCGTCATGTAGTGCTCGACGAAACCTAGGGTTTCGTCGAGGGCTGCAACTGTTGATAAGTTTGCTGCAAACAGACAGTTGCAGCAAACAACTTATAAACACATAAACAAAGACATTAATACCCTTAAACATGCAACATGCATCGTTCATTAAGCATTACATTTCAAACGAGACAACCTAGTCGGACACAAGTAGGATAGGAGGATATCCGACTTGGTCGACGGCGAATACAGACTCGATAATATATAAAAGACCGTATAAATTACATTGATAATAAAGACTAGTTACAGACACAAAAAGTGCACAAACAGTTTTGGCGAGATTTCTCATAAGGAACCGTTAGAAAAGTAACTCTAGATGATGTTTTGCATAGATTTCAAAAAATGAAAACCTGTAGGGCACAATTTTGAACATGTTTATAATGACGTTTGCTGTGTTTTTTATGGTTATATAAATTTTAGTTTGATGTTCTTTTGTTTTACATGACCCGATCCGATATGAACCAATTTTTTTATATATACCTAAGGGCCTAAAATTTTTAAAAATATTCTGCACCCTCATTGAAAAATTCCTGAGTTCGCCACCGGATATCAACTCCAGTTTGATAATGGTTTATTTTGCAAGAACAGTTGATTCACTTTATTTTGCAAGAACAGTTATTCCTGTATGAGCCAAAGCATATCACTTTATTCCGATTCACTTTGTCATGTTTCACACTCGCTCCGTCAGAAATGGGACATACCTGAGGTCCTGCAACTAATTGTTTCTTTTATCATTATTTGGTGGTAATATTCATGTTCTTCTATTTCAGGAATAGTTTTTTTTTTCCTTTAAACCTTTTTTTTTTTGAAAAGAGAACTTCATTAAAACACACCCACATCCGAAGACCGGGGCAGGCACCAAACAACCAATTACATATTTACAAATTTACACCAATCTGACCACGAAACAGAACTAGACTTGGATCTATGCTTGAACCATAAATAGCCTAAAGATCTAACTTCACTAAACACACCTTCCACCTTGACCTTTGAATCCGAGAACACCGCCCTGTTATGAGCCATCCATAAACACCAACAAGAGATGAAAATAATACCTTGAATAATGACCTTATCTTCAGACTTAATGGAACTCCCTTTGTGAATCTCCAACAAGTCTCTAAGAGAAAAAGCGAAAATGGGAGAAATTCGGCAGCAACGACTTATTTTTTGCCACAGAACCACCGCCGTCACACAAGAAGTGAATAGATGCTCTACCGATTCAAAGTCTATCTAGTCCTTTAAACCTTTTAGTTGAGACTTTAGATAGGATTTGAATAGGTAAATAAACATCTAACTAGGCATCTACAAATTACGTATTTGACACATTTGAATTTGCAATCCACCTTTAACTCACTCAAGCAAATCCAAAAGAGATTCTTGTAATGTTCCTTTTATGTCATCTTATACCTTTTCCTTTATACTATATATTCTTAGGTTATAATAGATTCCCAATATTACTTACAAGGAAAGAAAAGGACGTGATGCTATTTTCACAACTTTGCATCTTTCTTATTTTCTTACACACACTTCTTTTGACAGGGATTCTGATAATCGCAAATAATATCAAAACGACAATATGTTCCGTCAGGTTATGTGTATCGGGAATTGATGGGCCTAAAAGCCCATATCAATTTTTTATATCGAAATATAACACCTTTTTACTAAAATTACGAAGGTATTTTATTATCTTGGGTGAATATCAACTGCTACCCTTTATGATGTGCCATTTTGCCAGAAAATTTATTGGATATGGTATGTAGATTCATTAAAATCAGATGTACAGACAAATCTTCTTTGGTGTGTAGCTGTTTTTGTATGTGGCAAATCTACCATCAAAAGTAAACATGTTAACGAAAAAAAAAACCAAAATCAACATTGACTTTTAATTCTGCTATTTACTTGCAATTTGGATCATAATCTTTGTGTTCACATGCATATTTATTTGGTTATTCCTTTGTGTTATCAGTGCATATATTATGATTGCCCTTCATTGTTACATGACAAAAACTAACAAAAACATATATTTTTGTTATTATTTTCAATGTTACATGACAAAAAACTAACAAGAACATTGAACACTAATAGTTGTAGTAATCTGACATCAAAATAATGGAACAGGGGTTGAGAATTCATCTTCATATTGGATTGTAGGCCACAAGGGGTTTAGTTTCATCAGCCCAATGGAACAGGGGTTTAGAATCAAAATAATGAAAGTAAACAAATATGAATAACAAAAGTGAACACATGATATGATGGAGTTTGTTTATTACCAACATCTTTTTTCACATATAAAATAGAACAAAACACGATACATAAGAACAGACCAATTATATATATATATATATCTTCTACTCATACTTTCACAACACTCATAATGAAGTACAAATTTACAATCTAAACACTTAAAGATCATCCTATACTGGAGACGTCTTTCTTAACAATCATTTATGGCACATTCACCTTCATCTTCAATCCCTTGAACGAATGAATGGGGGTGCGGATGCACTTTAATATTCGTATATAGATTATGTAAGCTTTAATCTAAACGACGGTAAAAATAAGTACGTAACCAAATTAAGTAAACATCTCTAAAGTTAAAAGTTATATTTAATTAGAATAAAGTAGATAAATAATAAATAAAAATAGATTTAAACTTATGAAAAAGATAAAATATTTGTTAAAATTGATTTTTTTAACTTTATTGAAGTACTATTCACAATTGATATTGTATAGTACAGAACTAGGTGAAAATCAGCTTAAAAGACAGAAGACTGGTCGTCGAATGATAATACGAATTGGTTTGTTAAGATATAAACAAGTAATCACTTCGGGTTTAGGTTATTTGTTAACGTTTGATAAAGATATTCAATTAGATACGTGGTACCACAATATATGCTAAAAAGGATGTAATAAAAAATCAAATAATAAATAAGGTTTACATGTGTTCAACATACATTCATAAATCTACTCAGATTTAAAGGTGAATAAAAACAATTCTCTTCACAGCTACTACTTGTTGATACTCCTAACGTTGTTTCTCTTTACCATTTGGTACAAGCAATCTTATAAGTTGTATAACTTTTTAGAATACAATGATTATAAACTTGCCATACATTTTTTACATCGAAATAGAAGCTAAACGGACAACAAGTTGTGTCGCTACCCCTTTTTAGATAGCAAAACCAAGTCTTTTAAAAACTACATTCATATATCTAGGGGTCATGGCATTACTATGCATGACCCTTTGGACTCGACTAAGCAGGTCCACAGTCTCTAGCTCAAGGAAACCAAAAGTGTCAAATGCAAATGAGATAAACACGTGTTTGTTGTCAAGGCACGCTTTCTCGTGTTTGTTCACTTTGCCTAAAGCAGCTTTTAAAGCAGTCTGACCCACCGTAAAAACACTACCCCCAAGCCCACAAGGGGGAAACCCCTGTTAGATCCACACAAGTATGTTTTCCTCTTGTCCATCCAAAGACCAAAATGACTGCTGGTCTAAGGGTAGATCTTCCTTCAAATGAATAGATCTTTCTTATCAGTTAGTTAAGAAACTCATTGCTGCCTCTTTGGTAGCAGAAATCCCAACGCGTCTGAATATGACAAAGAGGGCATCCCTAAGAAAATCATATATGTACTTGAAACCTGGGAGCTCTCTACAATGCACTGTATGTTCTCCAAAGGAGTCCAAACACGCCTTATGACAAACAGGTATATCTCATCAACAGGAAATAATGGAATCATGAGACAACACTTAAGGATAGTACGGTACTCCACCGATGACATATGTTGGCCTAGCCCATCTATATGTATAGTAAAAAGGAAATATTGGGCATGTGGTGCTCGTAAACACTCAAAAACGGCATTTTGTCTAACGAACATATCAAACTGTACTTCAATGTCATGGAAAATTTTACTAAAAAGAGCACTCGCCAATGCATGTTGGTTTTTTTTTTTTGGGGGGGGGGGGGTGTCCTTATTAGTAAACCGTTGAAGTCAAAGCTTGGAATCGTATCAATAAGACAAAGCCAAAGCACAAACATAATCAGAATTCATATCACATATACCACTGTCTCGTAATCAAACTATACTTAAGTGCTTTACAAAATATTATTTTATACGCAGTTATCGCACTTTAAACGCAGTTTACAACACTTACTATTTAAACGCATATTATCGCATATTACATCGCTTGTTTATACTGAACGCTATCACAACGCTATCGCAACGCTATCGCAACGCTATCGCAACGCAATCTCAACGCAAACTCGAAACACAGATTTACTTTTATGCATCTTAGTTGTTATGTGTGTGTGACGTGATGTCGTGGTCACAATCAAATTTAATCCCAATAACAACTAATTAGCTAGCGGTAAGTGGGTATCGAACACTGGGAGTTTGTGGAATGTGTGCTATTTGAGAATTTATCTAGATTAACTAAATTAGACTAATTGCAAGAAAATAAAATTCAAGAGTTGGTTTGATTGGATTGGTTTTAAAAACTAAGAATACTAATTAATTTGCGAAATGAAAGTTGAGTTTGTACACAATTTGGAGACGAATGACCATCCTAAGTTTCCGGTTTGCTTCAACAATTGTGCTATCATCCACTAGAAAGAACTACATAGACATAGTTCATGTGCAATTACTTCTTGTGATAAAAGGGAACGAAGTACTCAGATTCCTAGAACGTGAGGTTGTTACCCGATGACCAATCAACCCTTACCCAATCCTAATTCTACCCATGATATCTCGATTGCCAACGGCACCAAGAACGTATGGTTTCAAACTAGAATATCATAAGAATCAACAATTTACAAATAAGCAATCACACACCATGATAAACAAGACATAAATAGAGTTTACCATTCTAGAAATATGGAATCAAAACACAATTGTTTCATACAAACCTTCAACCTAGGATGACCATAAAGAACTTAGCCACTCATAGCTTCAAACAACATCTTAACAAGAGTTTCAATGTTCATATCGATGAAAACACACCAAACTAATGATTAGGATAATGTCTTCTTTTCAAAAGTCTCTCTAAGTTCTTCCCAATTCGTATCCCCCAACAAGTCATAACTGAAAACAGTGATAAGTCCCACTAAATCCTCTTCAAAACCGCATTAAATGAGTAAGTTACATAAAGTAATCAGTCGGAGCCGTAACCTACGGCTCCCAGCCGTAGGTTACGGCAGTCAGCAAGTCTCCAAAGTCAACAGGTAGCCGTAACCTACGGCAGGTGGCCGTAGGTTACGGCTGACAATGAGTCTTACGCCCCTTGGTCCCTGTTTTACGGCTGCATTTTTGGACAAATATGTGGGCCGTAACCTACGGCAGGTAGCCGTAGGTTACGGTGCTGAGCATGATGATTCCTCTTGTTTCTTTATCAACACTTGATTTCTTCAACACTTTGACTTCCCAACTTCTAGCATCCCTTCGTGCCTCCTAAAACCCGTATTTTGAGCACTTTAACACCTGCATAATCAAACGTAGAGTGGTTACCAAGTTCGAGCAATTAACCGGGAAAAGTATGGAATTTTATTCTATTTAAAGCACTTAAGGGTTGTCCTACGGACCACCCGTCACATCCCCACACTTACCCGTTGCTTGTCCCAAGCAACCCATTCAAAACTATTCAGCAAACACAAGTGATCAATCATGCAAACCAAGCTAAAATATGCCGTCCTTTTACTAACCTTCAACCATACCATAAGACACACCCCTCGCCACACTCTCGGTGACAAGAATTACTAGCATGTAATGCAAAACCACTCAATGCGTGTATGTGTGTGTGCGACAATAAGCTTGTATAAGAATCAAGTTTCCTCCTAACGAATATCTAGCATGCTTATGAATCAAGAGAGACTTACGGGTTTAACGGGGCTAGGTGCAAAGGTAGGAAAATTGTGGAACATATATATAAGAGCTAATTTGATTTGACCCGGTTTTTTATTTCTACTACTACGAAGCAAACACCAAATATATACAAAACTTCTTCAACATCTCAATTACTATTGCAACTAAATACTTCTTTTTGTGTTTTTCTCATATTTTTCTCTTTTTTTTTCATCAATAAACTTCAAGAATAAATACAAGAACATCAACACTACAAACTAAATTCCTAAACCGGGTCATCTCAATTGGTAAAATTTATATAGGAAGTTGGCTTGGGTCACAACCGAATGGTTTAAGGCTCAAACGTGGCAATCTAAAGACCAAACCCCCACCCCTCACAATACCAAGCTCATATATGTAAAGTATGAGGTCCAACCCACCAATCCCACACTCTTCACACATCTAGACGAGGCTACCTAAAAGTCCCCTATCATTTCCAAAAGCATGCTAACTCTAGGATTTAACAAGTATTCACACACAAGTTCTATTAACATACAACACACACCGCCACTCAAACAATGAAATATCAATAACAATCATGTGTGGCTCAAATCCTCACCAAGAAAATACTAGGAATGGGTGTCGGTGTGTCAAATGGCACAATATCAAGTTTTTAAATTTTAACAATTTTCGCTTGGGTTTACAAAATTTTTAAAACTCTCAAAAATTTCCCCCATCCCCACACTTGGGATACATTGTCCCAATGTATGGCTTTGAGGGAAGAATCGCTTTTAACCACAACACCAACATTGGCTTATACTTTCAAACCCCAAGTTTCCTTTTTTTATATATATATATATTTTGTTTTTTTATTAGACACCACCAACTTTCACAACCCAACAACATATCAACATCAAACACCACCCTACTTCCCAAACATAAACATAACATACGAGATAAACATATATACACAAAAAAATACAAAGGAGCAAAATACGACCTGGCTAGTAATATTTCGGCTGTGGAGGCCCGAATATGGATGTCATCATGTCGTTCCACTCGCCAAAGCCAAATGCTCCACTGCTACTGCTACCACCTTGATCACTACTTGGATTTGCTTGTTGATAACTCATAGCGTGTGGATCCACCCATTGAGAATGATGTAATGGTGGGGTAGGATATGACACACTACCATCATAAGGTGGCAATGTAGTATAATCCACCACTGGTGGATCCGCTTCAATTGGCTGGCCCGCATGCCATTGATCGTGTACGCGTCTCTGGCGATCGTCTAGGTAGCGATTGTTCACTTCTTCTTCATGGGCATACATATGAGCTCGATTCCATTGCTCACTTCTATCATAGCTCTGCTTCAAAGCCCTCTCCATACTTGCTCCCATGAAAGTTTGCTGATCAAAGAGCATCTGGTTTGGTTCACTCCACTCACCAAAAATGGGTGGCCGCCTTTGTTCAATAATTTGGCCCATATTTCCTGAGTGGGCCCAGTAAGGATCATAAGCTTGCTGTGCATAATCAAATGCACCCCCCACATAACCAGCTTGCACACCGGCCCCCTGAACTTGAGCATCAACCATGAAAGCATCTTCACGGTAATCTTCATCTCCACTTACCTCTTCATCGGTTGTTTCAGGCTCATCAGCCTCACCTGGTCGTAACGGCCTCGCATCCACCTTCAATGCTCTCCACCTTCTCCCATCTGTCTTCAATTTATGATACCTCTCCGTTTCTATGTAAATCCAACCCGGCCCAAGATTCTTAAGGTCGAATGGTCTAAACCTCTTGTAAGAACCTTTTTCATCACCTTTAATCGCCCCATACTTTTTTAACAACGCCGTAATCAACCGGCAATGAGGTATAATCTTTCTTTCTCCACTAATTTTGCTCAACCAGATATTATTTAACACGAGAAATCGGAAAGGGACCTTAGGAGATCCATGCATCATCATATATAGAATCGGTACTTCCTGATGCCGCACTTCCATCTTATCACCCCGCCTTGGAACAACATTATATATGCACAACGTCAACAACAATTTTGCTTCCATTCTCAAATTGCTCCTGTATAACTTCCCATGTGTTGTGCCCGGAAGGAAGAGGTAATCAAGCATATTTTGCCATTGCGGATGCTTGTTGGGCTCGTGATAGAGATCTTTGAGACTCGGGTGAATGTATTCGGTTGCAGGTTTGTCGTCAAACTTTGCTATTCTGCGCAAAGAGTCATAAGACATTTCTACTTTCACCCCGTTACAATATCCAACGAGCCTCATCTTGCTTGGGGTCTTAAACGGGGGATATTCAAGTGAAGCTACCCAGTCTTGAATCTGCTTGTCGTAAAGCTTCTTCACCTCCCCGTCATAACATTTCAAAGAGGTTGATTTTGGCATGATGTCTCTATAAATCAGAATTTTTCCAAAAATTTCCACTAATCATTAAACACATTTATACCCATACATTCAAAGGTTCAACAATTTCCTACATCTATCATGTACAAGCAAGTGTGTAAGCAAAAATGGTAATGGAAACTTACAACTCACAATGTAATTCAAAGAATGGAAAGAAAATGCATACCTTAGTGTTGTAGAAGACGAAAATCACACAAACTTGAAATTCACACAAAAACCCCCCAAAAAGCCCCAAATTTTCGGCACCCTTATGTGTAAATCCGACCCAAAAACAAAGGATTCTTCAAGATACAAGTATAAAACTAGAATCCTTGTGAAATTTCACCCAAAATAGGCTCAAGAATCACTGAAATCGGACTAGATATGAGGAAGATATGAGACCTTGAAGTATGGTGTGTTAGGGTTCTAAGAGAGATGAAGGAGAAGAAGAATAAGAGAGATGAATGTGTGGATGGGGTATAAGGATCGATGTGTGGAATGAGTGGATAGGGTGAGTTTAAGTTTTGTTTTTATTAAAATGTTTATTATTATCATTTTTCGATTTTTTTTATATATATACACGCCGACCGTAAGGATCCTCAGCTTTTCACTGCGAGCCGTAACCTACGGCTCCTTGCCGTAGGTTACGGCAGTAACTGGATGTTTATTGCTTCGCCGTAAAACAGGGGCTGCTGGCCGTAAAGTTCAACTTGATTCTTGGGGTGCCGTAAGCTACGGTAATGTGCCGTAACTTACGGCTCTAACTGGGCAAAATTAGGCTATTTTTTTTATTAAGTGTCAAAATGTTTATTTTTATTTTTTTTATTTTTTATTTTTTTATGTGTTTAAATACTTTACGAAAACATGGAAATTATTACCCTACCCCCCCCCCCCCCCCCGTTAAAAACCCGTGTTGTCCTCAACACTATGCTCGGGAAATCCGTAAAAATTTCCCCACACTTGTTTCGAACACCGGTTTAAACGGAACTTATTCAAACCAAAATAAACTAAACTAAATATTTACAAACACCGAACCTGGGCCTCTTTCACGTTTCTTCGTCATCCACTGGGCGTAAAATGTACCCCACTTTGTCAAGCTCGAGATTGTTGATATCATTACCTTCCAAGTACGGTTTAAGCCGATGCCCGTTCACCGTTTGTTGCTTATTTGTTTGTTCATCTGGTATATCAACATCTCCAAACCTTCCTACTCTTCGGACAACGTAAAGACCCATCCACTTGCTTTTGAGTTTCCCCGCGAACATCTTCAATCTTGAATTGTACAACCACACTTTTTGACCCACTTCAAAGTTCTTTTTCCTTATCTTCGCATCATGAACTTTCTTCGGTTTGTCTTTATATGCGGATGCACACTCATAAGCTTGATCCCTTATTTCCTCAATTTCGTTCAATTGTAGCTTTCTCGCCCGACCCGCTTCGTCATAGTTTGCATTCACCGTTTTAATCGCCCAATATGCCCGATGTGCTAACTCCATAGGCAAATGACATCCTTTTCCATACACCATTCGATAAGGAGTGGTATCAAGTGGGGTTTTGTAGGCCGTTCGATAAGCCCACAACGCATCATCAAGCTTGCATGACCAATCTTTCCGATCCGTTCTCACCGTCTTCATTAGAATTTCTTTAATTTGCCGGTTAGACACTTCCACTTGACCACTCGTTTGCGGATGGTATGGTGTAGCAACGCGATGGTTCACATTGTATCTTTTTAACGATTTCCCAAAATTGAAGTTCTTGAAGTGTGAACCGCCATCACTTATTATCACCCTAGGCACACCGAATCGAGCAAAAATATTAGATTGCACAAACTTACATACAACGGAATGATTGTTGGTCCTCGTAGCGATAGCTTCAATCCATTTCGAAACATAGTCAACCGCAACCAATATGTATAAAAATCCATTTGAATTAGGGAAAGGACCCATGAAGTCTATTCCCCAAACATCAAATACCTCCACTACCAAAATCGGTTGTAATGGCATTTCATCCCGTTTCGAAATACTTCCCACTCTTTGACAATTGATGCAATTTCGGGCATACTCACAAGAATCCTTGAAAATCGTGGGCCAATAAAACCCACTAGATAACACCCGATAACCCGTCTTGTTCCCACTAAAATGCCCTCCACATGCCGACGAATGAGCATGGGTCAAAATCTCTAAAACTTCAGTTTCGGGAACACACCTCCTTATCACTTGATCGGGTCCAATCTTGAACAAATCCGGTTCATCCCAAATGAATTGTTTAACTTGACTTAGAAATTGTTGTCGTCTCTTCTTCGTCCAATGATTCGGAATTGCACCCTTAGCCAAATAATTCACATAATGGGCGTACCAAGGTGCAACGAAAGTAGAAACGGCTAACAATTGTTAATCGGGAAACCGTTCATTAATCTCGCTCGGGTCATCAACACCTTCCAACGGGATCCGAGACAAATGATCCGCAACAACATTTTCACACCCCTTTTTGTCCCGGATCTCTAAGTCGAACTCTTGCAACAGAAGCACCCAACGAATCAACCGAGGCTTCGCATCTTTCTTTTCCATTAGATATCGGACCGCGCTATGATCCGAATAAACAATCACCTTGCTCCCCCAAATGTAAGCTCTAAACTTGTCCAAGGCATACACCACCGCTAATAATTCTTTCTCGGTCGTGGTGTAATTCAATTGCGCCTCGGACAAAGTTTTACTTGCATAATAGATCACCACCGGTTTCTTATCGACCCGTTGACCCAAAACCGCTCCAATGGTCGTATCACTAGCATCACACATAATTTCAAACGGCTTCGACCAATCCGGTGGTTGCAAGATAGGAGCCTTTATCAACTGTTCCTTCAACACATGAAATGCTTGCAAACATTCGTCAGTAAAATCAAATGGAACATCTTTCAATAATAAGTTACATAAAGGTTTTGTAATTACACTAAAGCCTTTAATAAACCTTCTATAAAACCCCGCATGTCCCAAAAATGATCTTACCCCCTTAACATTCTTTGGTGGGGGTAAAGATGAAATTACCCGAATTTTTGCTTTGTCTACCTCCATTCCCCGGTCCGAAATCACATGCCCCAACACAATACCCTCTTGAACCATAAAATGGCTCTTTTCCCAACTTAGGACCAAGTTTGTCTCAACACACCTTTTTAAAACTTTTTCTAACTCATCAAGACAAGAGTCAAAACTTGACCCAAAAATGGAAAAATCATCCATAAACACTTCAAGAGACTCCCCAACCATGTCCGAAAATATACTCGTCATACATCTTTGGAACGTGGCGGGGGCGTTACATAGTCCAAATGGCATTCGCCGAAAAGCAAATGTACCATATGGGCATGTAAACGTGGTTTTGTGTTGGTCGTCCGGGTGAATAGCAATTTGATTATATCCCGAGTACCCATCCAAAAAACAATAATATTTTTGACCGGAAAGTTTTTCAATGATTTGGTCAATGAAGGGTAACGGGAAATGGTCTTTGGAGGTAGCGGCGTTCAATTTCCTATAATCGATACAAACTCGCCACCCGGTTACCGGGCGGGTGGCGATTTGCTCACCTTGTTCATCTTTAATTACCTGAATGCCCGACTTTTTAGGCACTACCTGAGTCGGACTTACCCACGCACTGTCTGAAATGGGGTATATGATCCCCGCATCCAACCACTTGATAACTTCTTTCTTGACCACCTCTCTCAGATTCGAGTTCAACCTTCTTTGTGTTTCACGGGTCGGCTTTGCATCCTCACTTGTAATAATTTTATGCATTACAATGGAAGGACTAATACCCTTTAAGTCAGCTATCGTCCATCCAAGTGCCGCCTTGTGAGCCTTCAACACCCGTATCAAATCCTCTTCTTGAGCTACCACCAAATTAGAAGCAATGATCACCGGTAGGGTGTCATTCTCCCCCAAAAATACATACTTCAGATGCTTCGGTAACTCTTTCAATTCCACGCTTGGTGGACATTCCAAGGAAGGCTTTGTACCCGAATCAATTCCCACCGGTAAAGTATCCGTTTGGTGGGTCCATGGCGGTCTTCCTTCCTTTACCGCGAGAGCCTCTTGCTCTTTCTCTTCATTTTCCAAATCACATGCATGTACCTGCAAAGACACACCACAAACACAAGAACCCAAAATCTCTTCCTCGAACTCCTTTGGGTCATATCCATCTATGAAATCTGCTACAAAACACTCATCACCATAAACGTTAGTACTGTTAGTAAAAACATTTAATCTCATCTTTCTATTACCAAATGTCATGTCGACCGTACCATATCGACAATCAATAACGGCATGTGCGGTGTTTAAAAACGGCCGACCCAAAATAACGTTTTGTTGTTGAATTGGGTCCGCGGATGAGTAGTCTAGCACAAGAATGTCCACGGGATAATAAAACTCATCAACCTTAACTATAACATCCCGAACAATACCCCGAGGAAGTTTATGAGACAAATCGGCTAATACCACCGTTGTCTCAACCCGTTTCAATGGACCAAAATCGTATTGGTCGTACAACCCCCCCGGTAAGATACTTACTCCGGCTCCAAGATCCAATAACGCCCTTGCGGTTTGAAAATTTCCAACTTCAATATTTATAAGAGGCGTTCCCAGATCTTGTAGCTTAGGAGGAAGATCTCCTTTCAAAACCGCGCTTACCCGCTCCGTCAAGTCAACCAATTTAGGCACTTTTTGTTGCCTCTTTTGAGTACATAATTCTTTTAAAAACTTGGCGTAAGCAGGTACCTGTTTGATTGCTTCAAGTAAAGGAAGATTAATTTTTACTTGTTTAAAAACCTCCCACATTTCCTCTTTTTGAGGCCCCCGTTTTGAAATGAAATTTTTCCTACCCGGATCTAATAAAGCTGAGGGAAATGGTACTTGACTAGATCCCTCACCCTCATCTTTCTTTTCATTTTCTTTATTAATTTCGGGTTTTTCAAAATTGGGTTCTTTAGAAGAAATAATAGGTGGTTCATTTTCTTCCTCACTATCTTGACCCGTTATATCCTCAACCACCCCATCAACCAAATCCGGTGAAGGATTGGTTTTGTACTCCTTCCCACTTCTCAAAACACTTACATGATGAATGGGAACATGATTACCTCTAGAAGTACCATGAGATGGGTTTACCTTAGTGTCGCTTGGTAACTGACCTTTGTTTTTCTTCAATTCTGACACTTCGGTTGCAAGCTGACCCATTTGGGTGGTCAAAGTTTGAATTGCCTTATCTCGGGCCTCATCCTTTTGTATACGAGCATCATCCATTTGATTTCTCTTTTGCATCTCCGCTTGCATGCTCTTCAACATATCCATCATCTCGTTTCCACCCGAAGACCCCCTTGTTCTTGACCCGATTGATATTGCCTTTGGTACCCTTGGTTATTCCCACTTCTATACCCACCTTGATTGTTGTAAGGTTGGCGCGAACCATAGTTACCTTGGTTACCTTGGAAATTCGGGTTTGCTTGATTCGAAGGGTTTCCATATCGGAAATTTGGGTGGTTCCTCAACCCGGGATGGTAAGTGTTAGAATTCATGTTGTTGTAATTTCTACCACCCCCTCCTTGACCTTGAACCGCATGAACTTCTTCATATTGCCCTTCCACCATTCCTTGGCAATTTTCAGCCGTGTGACCTATTTCATTACACAAAGCACACACATCATAAATTTGGTTAGTAGTTTGAACATTACCATCATCTATTGCATGCACTTGAGGTCGGGCAATGGCCGGTCGTGCTCTCCTTGATGCTTGAGCTTTTCTTTTTGTTGTATTGGCCATGTTCTCCAAAAACTCCCAATCATCATTTTCGTAATTTGTACCAAAAGTCCCACCGGTAATAGACATTAAATCACGAGCATCTTTGGCACTCAACCCCTCGTGAAAAGCATTCATTAATTCCCACAATTCAATTCCATGGTGAGGGCAATTTTTGATCATCATATTGAAATGCTCAAAAGCCTCATGAAACATTTCACCATGTTGTTGTTGAAAGCTCCTTAACCCCTTTCTAGCATCATTAGTCTTTTGGGCGGTATAAAATTCATCGAGGAAAGTTTGTTGCATTTCCCCCCATGTATATATAGATGCCGAAGGTAGAGTGTAAAACCACTTCTTTGCCTTGTCTTCCAAAGAGAATTGAAATAATACTAACTTGATATCATCGGCCGAAAAACCTTGACTCCCAAGAGTATTGCAAATTGAGTCATAGGCCTCCAAATGAAAGTAGGGTTCCTCCGTTGCTAGACCCTTATATTTCGGCAAACTTTGCAAAGAATTTGTTCTCACTTCAAAAGTTCTTCCTTGATTATTGTGAGGAATAACCACCGGTGAAGGGTTGTGAGTAATTACCGGCCTAAAATGCGCTTCAATTCCCCTCGCATGTTCTCTAAGATGCCTTCTTGGTACACCCAATCGACCCCTTGGACGAATAGGACCCAATGGTCTTGGTATATGCCCTTGTGGTGCAATTGGTTGTTGAACTTGTTGAGGCAACGGTGGGTGTTGAATTGGCCTTTGAAATTGTGGTTGAACATTTTGTGGCCGAACTTGTTGCAATGGTATAGGGTGTTGCATTAGTGGCCCTTGTGGTCTTGGCCGAATGTGTTGTGGTATGAGTTGTTGTTGTGGAATTCCACCAACACTTGACATTCTTTGAGTTTGACCAGGTACATAAGTCAATTCCCCTTGATCCCCACTACCCATATACGCATATCCTTCCTCATCATAGCCCTCAAAATCTTCATATCCTTCTTCATACCCATCTCCTCCTATACCCGATGATGGCCCAAATAAAGATGAGTATTGAAATCCCGATTGGTTCGTTGGTCTAAATGATGAAGTAGCATGGACAACCGTTGAGCCTTGTGGTAATGTATAAGTGGATGATGATTGACCTGAAGCTGGGAAGAAATGGGTGAGTGGTGGAATTATAGAAGCAGGGCTAAAGGTAAGGGTAGGTTCCGTTTGAGTGGTGGTAGGTAATGTAGTGTTGGGTGGTGGGATATCAAATGGTGAAGTAAATTCAGTAGCCGAACTGGGCATGGTGGTATTTGGTGACGGTTGAGTGGTTGATGGTACGAATGGTGGTGTGAGTTCACCCGTAGTAGGTGGTGGTTGTGGTGGATCCATGTATCGAATTGGTGTGATTGGTGTAGTTGGTGTTGTTGGTGAACCACTGATTCTGTTCTCTCTTAGAAAAATTCTGTTTCCTCTTAACGTTCGCTCAATTTCCAGATCAAATGCCAAAGGTGATAGCTTGTGAGAGCTTCTAGTACGCATGCACCTGTAAATACCTGCACACTAACACACCTAGCGTAAACCAGAAAAATAACAAACTTAAAAAGAAATAAAATAACACACTTTGCGCACTACTCCCCGGCAACGGTGCCAAAATTTGACGTGATGTCGTGGTCACAATCAAATTTAATCCCAATAACAACTAATTAGCTAGCGGTAAGTGGGTATCAAACACAGGGAGTTTGTGGAATGTGTGCTATTTGAGAATTTATCTAGATTAACTAAATTAGACTAATTGCAAGAAAATAAAATTCAAGAGTTGGTTTGATTGGATTGGTTTTAAAAACTAAGAATACTAATTAATTTGCGAAATGAAAGTTGAGTTTGTACACAATTTGGAGACGAATGACCATCCTAAGTTTCCGGTTTGCTTCAACAATTGTGCTATCATCCACTAGAAAGAACTACATAGACATAGTTCATGTGCAATTACTTCTTGTGATAAAAGGGAACGAAGTACTCAGATTCCTAGAACGTGAGGTTGTTACCCGATGACCAATCAACCCTTACCCAATCCTAATTCTACCCATGATATCTCGATTGCCAAC
The DNA here is from genome assembly GCA_030545235.1 of Helianthus tuberosus. Lineage (NCBI taxonomy): Eukaryota > Viridiplantae > Streptophyta > Magnoliopsida > Asterales > Asteraceae > Helianthus > Helianthus tuberosus. The sequence goes on from JARYGA010021452.1 coordinate 31,536, forward strand.
GGCACCAAGAACGTATGGTTTCAAACTAGAATATCATAAGAATCAACAATTTACAAATAAGCAATCACACACCATGATAAACAAGACATAAATAGAGTTTACCATTCTAGAAATATGGAATCAAAACACAATTGTTTCATACAAACCTTCAATCTAGGATGACCATAAAGAACTTAGCCACTCATAGCTTCAAACAACATCTTAACAAGAGTTTCAATGTTCATATCGATCAAAACACACCAAACTAATGATTAGGATAATGTCTTCTTTTCAAAAGTCTCTCTAAGTTCTTCCCAATTCGTATCCCCCAACAAGTCATAACTGAAAACAATGATAAGTCCCACTAAATCCTCTTCAAAACCTCCTTAAATGAGTAAGTTACATAAAGTAATCAGTCGGAGCCGTAACCTACGGCTCCCAGCCATAGGTTACGGCAGTCAGCAAGTCTCCAAAGTCAACAGGTAGCCGTAACCTACGGCCACCTGCCGTAGGTTACGGCTGGCAATGAGTCTTACGCCCCTTAGTCCCTGTTTTACGGCTGCATTTTTGGACAAATATGTGGGCCGTAACCTACGGCAGGTAGCCGTAGGTTACGGTGCTGAGCATGATGATTCCTCTTGTTTCTTTATCAACACTTGATTTCTTCAACACTTTGACTCCCCAACTTCTAGCATCCCTTCGTGCCTCCTAAAACCCGTATTTTGAGCACTTTAACACCTGCATAATCAAACGTAGAGTGGTTACCAAGTTCGAGCAATTAACCGGGCAAAGTATGGAATTTTATTCTATTTAAAGCACTTAAGGGTTGTCCTACGGACCACCCGTCAGTGTGATTACTTGTTTTATGTTATGTGGTTATCTCAACGCAACGCATACTCGCAACTCGCTTAAACGCAACGCATACTCGTAACTCGCACCACACGGCTGTCCGAATGGACGTCCGACCGAATGGACATCCGTCCGGATGACCATCCGATCGGATGGCCATCTGACCGGACATCCATTCGTCACCTCGCACTCTCCACCGCCTTAACACCTCTCTCACTCTATAAATACCCGCCGTACACGCTACTGTTCACTGATGTGACATCTCCATTCGACCCAACTCGCTCCTAAGTCATTCTCAGTCACTTTTCTCAAGATTCAAGGACATTTCCTAAGTATTTCTCCCTAAATCTTGTACTTCCATCATCACTACACACTTATCCATCATCTTCTCCATTAAAATCATTGGTTTTCTTCTTGAAATCGTCTGATTTGGACAACTTGAAGATGGTTCTCACTCAGTTGCTTATGCAAGCTGTCGTGTGACATCATTTCATCAAGATTAGTTCAGATCTAAAGGATTTCCACACTTTTTAACACGAATCTCAACAAGATTTCAACACATTTCAACTATTTTCAACTTTCTCCAACTTTTCTTCACTTTTCTACTCAAAACTGATGAAATTTGGACTCAATCTGACTTTAGACTCGTTCCTTAGTTTAGAGTCGGTTTGAAAACGGATTTCCACCGGAGAGATAACTGATTCACGGGTTAAACATGAAGTTCCAACAAGGACAGTTAGTCTGATCGAATGGGGTGATTCCCATCCGATCGAATGAGCTGGATCTTGGTATGGTTTCCGTTGTTTGACAAGTTATCACGCCGTCGCCGTTAAATCGCAAACTTTTTAACTTAGCAAAATTTCAAATTTGCAAAACAACAGGTTGCCCGCTCGAGTGGCCATCGGATGATCATCCGATCGAATGACCATTCGACCAGGTAACTTGTCTTTTGTACTATCTCTTGTTCAAAACAATTTGCCCAAAACTTCAAACCGCCAAACTCTCGATCGAATAGCCATCCGTTTGGATGACTTGTTTAAATACTACAATGAAAACTTTAAAAGTTTTGAAATGATTTACAAACACCCACAACTCATTCGAATGGTCATCTGCTCGGATGACCATCCGATCGAATGGGTATTCACCCGTTCGACTCACCATTTGACACTCAGCGCATCCGACACACTATCTTACGCACTGTTCAATGCTTACGCTACTGTTCTATGCTCAGACTAAACTCCAATGCGCCCCCTTCAATCCAATCAAAGTTGTGTTTATTTGTTAAACACAAACTGTGAGTATACTCGAACCCTTTTTCGCTTAACGCACTTTTGGGTGTTACATACGTTCTATATCAACACACAACTCACACAATACTCAACTCTTTTATAAACGCTAACCGCTCTTGCATGTTATACGTGACTAGATGAATGCTTGTATGTTATGTTTACACAATGATTGTTTGCCTAACACCTTAGCAACGATAGTACTATAGTTTGGACTCAGCACCTGTTGGTTCAGGGGTTGTTAAGGGCCTTACTTCACATGTTCACACTGATGAAAATGTGTTGCGCATTCTATAACTCGCAATCATGTCGGTTGCATGCGTCATTGTTGATAGCTTACTTGATTAACATTTCTACGTGTTACATGCTGGTTATGCGTAAACGCTTTCGCTATACTTTATGCTACTCAAACTTGTGTACTCACCTTTACATTTTATGTATTGACTGTATTTTAACGTATGTGACAGGTTGATAGGATGCTAAGCTTGCTTTGATGAATCAAGTAGGAAGTCTAGGAACCCACCAAATAAGAAATCTGAGTTGTCGGAACAGTTTATTTGTTTTTGAGACACGCTATCTGTAATGACTGTTTTTACTTTATATGTTCGTGGTATGGGACATTAACGTTAAATATAATGTCATTAATAGTTGTTATGGATTCTCTTGGACAATCTGTTTCGCTCAGTGTCACGCCCTGATGTTTCCGCCATCGGTTGGGGTGTGACACATCACACCTACAAAAAAATAAAGAAAAATGTGGTATGGCCAAAATTCACCTAAGTTAACTAAATTTTTTGAATGGAGTTAGTGGGTTAGATGAAAATAGCAAAAATGACAAAAGTCAGGGACTAAAATGGCAGAAAACAAAACTATTTGGACTAAAATGGCAAGAAAAAAACCATTTGGACTAAAGTGTCAATTTTAGTCAAACCTCAGGGATTAAAATGACAATTTACTCCTTTTATTTTCTTTGACAAAATTACCATTTCTACTTGATTTCTTTTGAGACACTTGTCACTTTATAGTGCCTTCTTACACTTCTTATTTTTATACTCCTTTATAGAATAACGCAACACCTTCTTTCGTAATTAAAACATCATCATTCTCCTCTTCATCTTCTTCTGACTCTTCTTCATGTCATAGTTGTTCCGCCCACAAGTCTACGAGACTCATTGGATGATCGTGTTCAAACATTATAGTTTTTTTTTAATTTTTTTCAATAATAACAAAGTAGCGTAAGAAGAACAAACGGACACAAAAGAAAAAGAAAATCAAATGAGGACACAAAAGCTTTGTGGAATCATAATCATGTAACAGATACATTCTTATCTTCATTCTCAAGTTTATAATCCTATCTGATATTTATATGATTGTGGATTATAAACGCATTTCTACTGAACTACCCCCTCCTTCAACTTTCACATTAATATAATTCAAACCCTTTTGTTTTTCGTTCATTTTTTATCTTTAATTATTATTATTAATAGTAATTGCTTTTAAAAGGTTATTTTATTTATAAAGAAACTTTTTTTGATTATTTGAAAAATAATCGTTTTCTTACGTTTTAAACTAAAGCGATTCATTTTAATTTTGAAATGGATTTTTTTGTTCATAGCGGCTTGAAGTGTGTATTCGAATTCAGTTTGCATAAACAATGATACACAAAAATTTAAATGAAAGTTTAAAACCAGCCAACTTAAATAACGTTTTATTTTCTTTTTGCTTCTTATTACTTTTAATAAATAAAAGTTGTTAATTATATTAAAAAACATTTTAATATAATAATACTAATAAAAATAGAAAGATGAGAGAACTAAAATACGAAATAAATAAAAAATATAAAAGCAATTGTTTTTTTAAAAAAAAAAGTTCTGAAACTTTTTTATTGTATAACAAATATCTTTTTTATTAATTTTAATGACGTTTTATAGAAACACAATAAAATACTAGTAAGAGAAAGTATCTTCAAATTATAGAAACACAATAGTTTTCAAAAACAATATTTGAATTGTTTAGAGGGGTGAAATTTGACAACTTTTACATTATATTTTTAGAAAGGGAGGTATGACTAGTAAAAAAGGGGTGCATTTAGCCAACCCCTTTACAAATATAATTAACATCGTTTAGTACTTCAATACTTTCACAATTGTACTTTGTATGTATATAAAAATTGTTTGATATTCATGAAAGCATGATCTGTTAATGTTATTATATTCAGTATAGTAATATTAGCATAATGATATGATGTTTTGGAATATTATAACTTATAAGGGGTTGTTGCTACTTGTTAAATACATCGCGAAATAATTTATCTTCGTTTCTCGATAAATCATATAAGTCTTTTCAATTTCAATAATTAGTTGACATCTACCTTATAATGATATTAGCGTTACTACATTACTAACAGATGAAATATTCATATAAATGTAATTATGTATTTTAGTTTTTGTATTATCTAGTCTGATACAGATGGACCAAAGTGATATAAATTATTGGGAATTACATGTATGTAATTCATCTTATTGATCAAATATGCCTTTAGTTATAGAATAACTTGGTATATATAGTTTTTTTAGAATGACAAGAAACGACGTGCCAACCACTGTTACATCGGGTGCTGCTGTGGTCAAGGTCGACTACTTGACCGTTGCCGGCCCCTTGGCTCTCCCAGATGCGCGAAAACCTGACCTCCACCCGCCCGAATGCATGACAGTGGAATAATCGGTAAAACCTCGCCTCCCATCCAAGACGAACCGGCGCCACCCGTATTCGCCCTTCACCTGAATGCCGTAGAAAATAATGAAGAGAGTGGGTGTCGAACCTGGATCACAAAGAACACCAAGTTTTTTCCCAACCATTCCACCACTACCTCATTAGCAACTTCGTATATATAGTTAGATGAAACATTTTCATTTCCCTGAAATTAAGGAAATTGTCAAATTGTAAATATCCAACTCATTCAAATTCGAATAAAGATATTCTAAAGCAATGTATTTTTTAAAGTGAAAATGAAGTATAATTGAAGTTATGAATCATTCTCATCCAAATTCAAATTCGAATAAAGATATTCTAAAGCAATATATTTTTTAAAGGGAAAATGGAGTATAATTGAAGTTATGAATCAATTCCCATCCAAAGCAATACTATTACACTTGTACGTGATAAAATAATGTTATAATTATTTTTGATTAATTTTGGTGCTTTCTTCTTTTTTATATAGTTAGCAAGAAAAGATTTCTCTTTTCTCTTCTCTATATAGACGTTTATTACACGTGATAAACTCTCATTTAAACTAGTGGGATTATCTACGCTTAATAACTGGTTTTTGTTGGTTTTTTTTTGTTTTGATACGGTAGGGTATCAACACTCAAAAAAAGATACACCCAAGAAGATAGCGACAAATGTTTTATTTTGATTAAAAAAAACATATAAACGTATACAGATGGTACCGGTTCAGTTTGTCACGGACCGTAACGGCCCTCGCTATAGCTTACTAAACCAACAAAATATTTTATAGTGAATATAACTCTATTTTCAACGAACTTTATACTGTCCTGTTGAGAAAACCATAAAAATAAACACGGTGCCGATACCAATGTTGTTTAAACGTTATTGGTTCGGTTTACATGGAGAGCTGACTTAGAGCATTAATAATAGAATCATCATCACCATCATATAACTTTACTAAAATACACATTTATCTCTAAAATTTATTCATTTATAAAAAAGAAACTTCACATCCGATTCCCCGCAACGATCAATTAACTAATACATTTTTCCACTCACAACCACACAAGCTATATGTTTTGGGGTCTATTGGGACGCGAACATCGTTACGGGTGGACGTCAACGAGGGCACCAAGTGGGGGCTTCATGAGGATCGCGGTCGTGGGGGCGAGCATAGTAACTTTTTTTATTTTTTTAATTATTAGTTATATAAATCAATCATTTTTAAACCACCTCAAAATAGTACATTTCACTAAAGCCGCAATAAAGTCCCTCGTAATACACCTTAGACCATCTGTCGTGGTTTAAGTAAAAGGGCTAGTTAAAGTGTCACGTCACTACCACGTAGGTAGTGAACTTTAACTAACCCATCCTTAAACAAAAGTGTTAATATCTATTCTATAATATTATATTAAGAGAACTGGGTTTTCTACCCTTTTCGTAATTTTGCCTAGGTACAAATCTTATAGCACTATGTACAAATGAAGCAAGCCATTTTAGAGGGAAAAACTTGGACATTCTCCAAAGTTTTAAGACACTTTGAGGGCAATCTAGACATTTCATCAATGGAATCCATGCCCACTTATGTCTTCCATTAATTGAATTAAATTAAGGAATTAAATAAAACTTTTATAATAATTAAAGAAATTAATTGATTAAATTAAATGTTAGACATGCAACATTTGGGATTTTCATGATTTAATAGTATGTATAAATATAATAAATAGATTTATATGGACTATAAATAGGTTTTCTACCCTTATAGTAATTTTACATTGTGTACATATTTTGAAGCAACATGTACAAGAGAGCCAAACTATTTTAGAGAGGGTAAACTTGCACATTGTCTAAAAAATTTAAGACACTTTAGGGGCATTTTAGGGATTTTGTACCTTTTTAAATAAAAATAATTCAAAAAGTTATAGGTACTAATAAGTAATGATCATCAAGGCCATCATTTATTGAATTGATGAGGAAATTAACTATTAGTATTTGAAGGGTTTAGCCTTGCACTAATCTATATACAAACCAAAAGCCGTAACTGATATTGAAGTTAAAACCCTTAAGTAAATGCTAAAAACACTCATGTGTATATAATATATATTCCGCTAGGAACATGTGTTGTGTGTTCAATTTTTTGCGAGCAATGTTTTATTTTGTTCATACTGGGAGATATAATTACATGAACATTGTTTTTCTGATCTATTTCAAAGAGAACATAAATTAAGTTTATTTGTCTAGGCTTTTTCTCAACAAATTTTTTTTTTCGAAAGTGGTTAGTAGTTTGTAGTTTTAATATTTTTTCCACAAGATATTTACTATAATTCAAATGTTATTGAGTGTTTGGTTTATAGTTTTTTATATCTTAATATTTATCTACTATCCTTTTATTTTTTTCATTAGATGGAATGAAGGTAAAGGCTGATAGAGTTGAGTCGTCTCCATAAGTAGTTATGCTTGCTGCACAAGATGTTTCAACAAGATGCAAGGTTTTTACTTGTTTCTTTTAGTGTCTTGCTATATGTTAATAATAGCAGTTTGTTTTTGTTGATACATTACAACTAACAAATTTTTGTTGTAACAACCGGAGCTTGGAATCAGTGCCCTCCACATAAAACTACGGGCAACTTGAGGTAACAAGACAAAGACACCCGGTCCAGGTGCACAGTTTGCCCTCAGAGCTCTTGCCCGTTCTGGGATGAAGATTGGTCACATTGGTATGCTTATATTCTTTATTTTTTTATATACGAATTTTTGTATTTGTTATTTTTGCTCTTTGAAGAACTTTTATTTATGTTTAAGGAGTAGCTGATAAGTAAGTTGTATGTTTTGATGATGACAGAGGACATGACACCAATTCCAACAGATAGCACTCGTCGAAAGAGTGGGAGAAGAGGAAGGAGGCTGTGATATGTTTTTTGTCTACAATATGTTTTCAAAGTATCTGCAAGTTGGATTATGGTTGTCTTTAACTTTTGTAGGTTATTTTTATGTTCTGGTTGACATTTGGGGTGACATTCATTTTTGTTGAACTGCTTTATATTTCTGTTTAATGATATTCTAATATTTACTTCATATATGGGTTTTTATGCTTTATTTTTGCTTAATCAGAAGTATTCTATTTGTAGTTGAGGTCAACATCAATTCGATGGATGTCAGTGTACTTGAGATCTGAACCTTATTTATCGAATCAATTTAAGAGTTTCAGAGTGTGTTAAAGAGTTGAAACGTTTTGAGGATCTTGTCAAATCTATCTGTTCATTCTTTATCTTAGTAGACTTCAGTTGACATTCATTGTAAGTTGATGTAGTAGAGATTTAGAATTTTACGATGAAAATGGATGTGTAAAAGTTCAAATTATTTTATCTTCCTTTGATGCCGTTGTTGAGGTACACAATAGAAAATATACGAAACTTACATAAATTCATGTATTGAATATCAGTTGTGGTTCGTAATAGACATAATTGAATCTGATATTATGCCACACCCTGATATTTCCACGTATTACCGGTGGGTCCGGTGGGGAGTATCGTGACGTAGTTGATATCATCATAGTCAAACAACACAAATTTAAATGCACAGCGAAAGCAAAAGATGAATCTCATTACAAACCGAATATTTAGTAATATCAAAGTATCACAAAATGGATTGTAACGGATCCACAGGCGGATCAAATAAAAAGAAAACATAGTTCAACAGACTTTAGCATCTAGAGCTTGCGAGACTTAATTAATGATGCCAGGAGTAGCCAGCCTATTTCGTCTAGTACCTGCACTTAGTCTTTTTGGAAAATACGTCAGTTTACACTGGTAAATACAATTAACTGACTCATTTTGAAAAGGTTTAGAAAATTTATTTTAAATGCACGTGGCACAAAAACTTTTTATAACTTGGGACAATTATTAAAAATAATCTTGTATACAGTTTTACTTATTTGTCGTCCATCAGGGCCGGTTGGTAGAGCCGGTCAAGATTAACTGACACGCCACAGGTATAATGCCCACAAGGCTGATTCCTTTAAGTGGATTACCAGTTTTTACATAATGCAACTGTCAGGTGTACGCCTACACCCCGTGCTTATGTCGTGGCCATTTCTTTGAATGATGCCAAGGATATCCATGACATGGTCATTTAACCCCCAAGGGCCATACACCAAATAATACAGATTAAACAAGATATGTAAATGCATTAATCACAATCCGATTTAAATGACTACATACCCGACCAAGCGGTATTATTGTAATACCGTATCCCAAGCCCGTATAGGGAAAATAAGTTAAGAGTATTTACCTGAGCAAATTTATACAATTTATCCCAGCCGTATACCACCAAGCAAGTACAAATAGCTTTTACTGGGCTCCTAAATCTGGAACGAAGGTTTTTAATAACCTATTAGATTCCTAACGGGTCATAATTTAAGCCTATGCTTAGACCGGTTAGTTTTAAAGGAGGATACGGTTCAAAACGCATGACTGAGCGAGAACCGGATTAGAATGTGGTTTAGACCGGAAAAGCTTGTATACTTGTGTAATAAGGATAAACTAAACACATTCTGGATTTTGAGATAAAAATGATAAGGTTTGACCCGTTTCGGCTAATATATGCAAACTAGTTACATAAGCCGATCCGAACGCGAAAAGTGCGTAACGGGTAACCAAATGAGTCATACACAGGTTTCCTAAGTTAATATGCCTTAAATATGTTGTGACATCAGTAAGATATCTTCTATTATGCCCCGTAAGGGCATTTTGGTCATTTAAAAGGTTATAAAAGAGTTTAAATATAAATCTGAGTTTCAGGTCAGATATAATCAGTAAAAATACTTAATTTACTAAGTTATATAAGTAGGGTATTACCTATATGTGAAATTTATCATTTATAACCAAACTATGTACCGAAAGGGCATTTCGGTACTTTCACCTAAGGTTTAAAGGTCAAATCTAGAAATCTGAGTTTAAAACTTTTGCTTACTGCTAAAGTATAAAGATTTACTTAAAACATCAGTAGGTATCAAGTCTTACATATCTAAAATGGTTTTAATACATACTATGCATTTAAAACGCGTAAAATGGCGGTTTTAAGCGATTTCCGGGTTTTATAAGAAAAGTTGATATTTTTATTATTCCAGAAGGCTTAAAATATTCTATTTATCATATTAGATTAGTAGAAAAAGGTTTGGTATCAGAAGGTTTGGTAAAACTCATTTTATAGCCTAAAAGGGCAAAACCGACAACAACCGAATTAAGCTTAGAACTCTATGTTATGCTCAGCCTAAAAATAAATAAAAATCTCCAAAAATCCCAAAATATTATTTTATATCAGTGGGTAAAAAGTTTGATATTAAAATTTGGGTTTAGGTAGGTTATATGCTAATTACGCCATTTAATTACTAAAAAGCTTTCTAATTACGCTATTGAGCATAACTCTTAATCTAGACCTCAAACTGATGTCAAATTTTAGGTACAAGTTTATAAATCAGTAACTAAGGTTTCTATTCTTTTACATTTTCAAAAATCACGTTTTAAGGTCATATGGGCATAATAGTCAACATTTAAGCACTTAACGGAAACATGCATATGAATCGGATAACTAATGAACCAAGTTGTATAATCACAGAGGGTTATAATAACATGAAACCTGGTCCTAATAAAGCTCTAAGGCATTTATAAACTATGCTCTAATGGGTCAGAACTGAAAGTCAAAGCAAAAGTCTACTTTTGCGACTTTCGGTTCCGAACCAAGCTTAAACTGAAAATTGTCGAGTTGAACATGTTTAGACATGTTCTTACATTAATTACCAAGTTATATTAATGACAAAACAGGTTGCATAGCTTCTACATTGCTAATTATGCATTTATTTGAAAATTAGTTTTCTGTTGACTTTTTAAGATTAACTTTAACCCGACAATTGACCTAGTTAGAGTGGGAATCAGAGGGTGCCCTTTTAAGGGTTTATTGCCCACATAATTACCAACTCATAGGTACTTTCAATTTGAAATTTGACTGGACAAATTAAGATTAATGACGAAGTCAAACCTTAATTACGACGGTTTGACCTTAGGCTAATTAGCTAAGCAAAACTGAATTAAGAAAGGTTAAGGATACTTACAAAGGTCCTAAGCACGACTAGTGACTTCTAGGAACAGGCCTTGAGCTCCAAAAATCTCCAGAAGTGAAGTTGTGAGAGTTTCAAGTGGGTGTGCTCAATGTTGCAACAAGTGGGTTCTTATATAGGAGCTTTGATTGCACAAGATCATGACAAATAAGTCTATGGGATGATTCCTGATCATCCCAAGTGTCCCTAGGCCATTATAAACCATCAAACAAGCCCCTAGAATCGAAAACCAAGCTTTAAAGTCGGTTAAACCTGCAAAACCGACACCTGTGAAATTTTTCTGATGCTGGTAGTCCCAGGCGGCCCGCGTAAGGTCCTTATGGACCCTTACGCGGCCGGTATGAGGGTCGGGTCAGGTTGCACAAGTTTCAGCTATTTGCACTTTAGGTCCCTGGTCCTTCCGAACGTGGTTTTCACTTTATTTCTTGCAATTTCAACCCTCAAACTTGACTTTTAAGGGCTCCAAGACATAATTAAACATTTTTAAGTCCTTGGTTAACTTTGTGATCACCCGTAAAGCCTTCAATTTCAACGTTGACGCTTTTAACCCCTCGTATACGAATATTGTCATAACTTTCTCATACTTTATCGAAACCTTGTGAAATTTTTATCACATATTCTAGTGAGCATAATTTATCGTTACAAAGCTTCGGGTTTGCTAAAAGGTCACTCAGAGGTATACTTTAAACATGTTGACACATTTAACCCCTGTAGTTTGTAATCTCTCACTTTCTTTCACAATTAGCTTCGTATGATCCATGATTGATTCGTTTAAAGGTATAAACATCGTGTAGGGTTATTGAAAAGTATATTTATCCATTGTTGACATTTTGAACCCTTTTATTCACGTACTTTCCTTGTTTGTCAACTTTAGTCCCTCTAAAGTAATCTTTTACACGTTTAAAGCTTATGACACGTGTCGATACATTATTGGACATGAATTTACGAGGTGTTACATCCTCACCCCCTTAAAAGAAATCTCGACCTCGAGATTTACTGAAATAATTGAAGGTATTTTTCCTTTATTGTGGACTCTACCTCCCACGTGTATTCGGGACCTCTACGGGCATCCCATTTAACTTTCACAATTGGCACATGCTTTCTTCCAAGCTTTGTTAACCTGTCGGTCCTTGATCGACAAAGGTTTTTCCACAAATTTCAAGCTCTCATCTATGTGCACATTCGTATGTGGCATGACTAGCGACTCGTCAGCTAGACATTTCTTTAGATTGCAGATGTGGAATACATTGTGAATACCACTGAGCTCTTCAGGTAAGTTTAACTTATAAGCCACTGCTCCTACACATTCGATGATCTCGAATGGTCCTATATACCTTGGGCTTAACTTACCTTTCTTACCAAATCGCATCACTCCCTTCCAGGGTGATACTTTAAGCAGAACCTAATCACCAACCTCAAATTTTAGAGGTTTTCACCTTTTATCAGCATAACTCTTCTGCCTATCCCTGGCAGCTTTATGGCGATCACGAATATGGACAATCTTGTCCGTCATTTCAAGGACTATATCCGGTCCTGATAACTGAGCTTCTCCTACTTCTGCTCAACAAATAGGCGTTCTGCACTTCCTACCATATAATGCCTCGAAAGGCGCAGCCTGAATGCTTGTATGGTAGCTGTTGTTATAGGAGAACTCGATCAATGCCAGGTGGTTATCCCAACTACCACCTAAGTCAATCACACATGCACGAAGCATGTCTTCCAAAGTTTAGATCGTACGCTCACTCTGTCCGTCCGTCCGTCCGTCCGTCCGTCTGAGGATGGTAAGCCGTACTAAAATTCAAGCGGGTGCCCAAAGACTGTTGGAAACTTTTCCAAAAAATGAGATGTGTACCTAGTATCTCTGTCCGAGATAATAGACACTGGTACGCCATGCAGGGATACAATCTTATCTACGTACAACTAGGCTAATATGTCGGAGCTAAGAGTCTCCTTGATGGGTAGGAAATGTGCTGACTTAGTCAGTCTATCTACTATCACCCAAATAGTATCATTTCCTTTCTTTGTTTTTGGCAACTTGGTGATGAAATCCATTGTCACCATCTCCCACTTCCAGGTGGGAAGTTCAGGCTGTTGTAGCAAACCTGACGGCTTTTGATGTTCAGCTTTGACTTGAGCGCACGTCAAACATTTGGCTACATAGGTAGCTATAGACTTCTTCAAGCCTATCCACCAATAATTCGCCTTTAGATCCTGGTACATCTTATCAGCCCCAGGATGAACAGAGTACTTAGAACTGTGGGCTTCCTGGAGGATAACATCTCGAAGACCTCCATAAACTTGAACCCACATTCATCCATTTAACCTCAGAATTCCGTCCTTCCCATAGGATAACTGTTCTTCAGTTACTCCTAGCTTTTCATCAGGATAGTTAGCTTCTAGCACAGCTTCATTCTGTGCAGCTAACAACCTTTCATTCAAACTATTCTTTAATTCAATGCTCTTGGCATTGATTCTTATAGGCTTCACCCGTTCCTTTCTACTTAAGGCATCAGCGACTACATTCGCCTTGCCTGGATGGTATCTTATCTCACAGTCATAATCATTTAAAGTTTCCATCCAACGTCGCTGCCTCATGTTTAAGTCCTTCTGATTAAACAAGTGTTGAAGGCTCTTGTGATCTGAATAAATCACACACTTTTTACCATACAAATAATGCCTCCACAGTTTAAGTGCGAATACAACGGCACCCAACTCCAAGTCGTGGGTGGTGTAATTCTTCTCGTGCACTTTTAACTGTCGAGAAGCATAGGCAATAACTTTGCCTTTCTGCATGAGCACACATCCCATACCTGTGTGCGATGCATCACAATATACTACAAATTCTTCGATACCTTCTAGCAATGTCAACACAGGTGCATTGCTCAACTTCTGCTTGAGAACGTCGAAGGATTCCTGCGGCTTAGGTCCCCAATTAAACTTAATATTGTTACGGGTTAATGAAGTTAGGGGTGCAGCAATCCTTGAGAAGTTTTCAATAAATCGCCTATAATACCCTGCTAAACCTAGAAAGCTTCGAATCTCTGTAGACGTCTTTGGCTCTTGCCAATTCATGACAGCTTCAACCTTAGCGGGATCTACTTGGATACCACGCTCACTAACAACATGTCCAATAAATTGGACTTCACGAAGCCAAAATTCACACTTCGAGAACTTGGCATAAAGCTTCTCCTGCTGAAGTAGTTCCAGAATACATCGAAGGTGCTTCTCGTGGTCAGCTTGATTCTTTGAATAAATCAGAATGTCGTCAATGAAGACGATAACAAATTTGTCCAAGTATGGCTTGCAGACACGATTCATGAGATCCATGAATGCTGCTGGTGCATTAGTGATCCCAAAAGGCATCACTAGGAACTCGTAATGACCATAACGAGTCCTGAACGCAGTCTTGTGCACATCTTCATCTCTAACCTCCAACTGATGGTAGCCTGACCTCAAATCGATCTTAGAAAAGTAGCTTGCCCCTTGCAATTGATCGAACAGATCGTCGATCCTGGGCAAAGGATACCTATTCTTGATAGTGACCTTGTTAAGCTCGCGATAATCGATACATAAACGCATCGATCCATCCTTCTTTTTCACAAACAAGATTGGCGCTCCCTAAGGAGACGAACTAGGTCTAATAAAACCTTTGGCTAGTAAATCATCTAGTTGTGTCCTCAACTCCTTCATCTCTGTTGGTGCCAACCTATAAGGCGCTCTTGCGACAGGCGCTGCTCCAGGGATGATATCAATTCTGAATTCTACTTGCCTATCTGGTGGTAAACCAGGTAGTTCTTCAGGGAAAACTTCAGGGTACTCAGATATGACGGGAATATCTTCAACCTTGGGCTTCTGGCCTTCTGCTCATCAATAGTTACTTGTGCCATGTAAATGACACAACCCTTCTTTAGACATCTGGATGCCTTGAGCATAGACACATGCTCAGGCAATCCATACTGGGTATCTCCCTGAATGGTAAGTGGCTCACCAGACGGAGTCTTGATCACCACTTGCTTCTTGTTGCAAACGATCTGGGCTTGGTTATTAGATAACCAGTCCATACCTATAACTATATCGAAACCGGCTAACTTCAAAGGAAGTAAGGACAAAGGAAAAGAGTGGTTCCTAATGGATATGAAACATCCATCTAACACGGTTGATGCGGTTTCTATGGTGCCATCGGCTAATTCAACCTCATATTTTATGCTTAGGGTTCTAACAGGTAGGTTTAACAACTTACAGAACTTATTATCAACAAATGACTTATCTGCTCCAGAATCAAATAACACTCTTGCATAAACATCATTAATAAGGAAGGTACCTGTTATGACATTGTCATTCTAGATCGCCTCCTGTGCGTTCATCTGGAAGACCCTAGCATTGGTCTTTTT
>JARYGA010021453.1:0-26530 GCA_030545235.1 Helianthus tuberosus
GGAGCGTTATAAAAGATAGGTTTGAAATTTAGGTGAAAGCATATGCGTATGATTGTTGGTGTATGTTACACGTCGGATATGTTAAACCAACTAATGGTAAAAATGAAATAATTCCACTTAGATCATACAAAGATGTTGATAAACTAGAGTTCTCGAACGAACAAAGAATGATCGCACTGTTACAACAATCGGTTAGGGAAGATATTCTTTGTTTGCTTCAACATGATGAAACGTCAAAATTCATGTGGGAGGCGTTGAAAGTGAAAGCTGAAGGTGGAAAAGATATAAAGAAAAACAAGATATCTTTGCTAAAGAAAGAATTTGACTTTTTCAGCTGCATGAAAGGATATACCGTCCGAAAAATGATAGAACGCTTCTGTCATTTGAAAATTGAGCTAGAACGATTTGGTATTAAAAAGGACAGAGAAGAGATCATCGACATACTGATTGAGGCGTTACCTCATGTAGATGATTGGTAAACTTTTGTCATGATTCTGAAAAACGACGCAAAGTTTGACAAGATCACTTTAGACATTTTGATTGAAAAAATTGAAAGCCATGAGCTGGATTTGAAAAAGCAAAACAAAATGATTAGTTCACGTTATCTGCAAAATGTAAATCTCTACTATCGTTGAAGCATGCTGAACAATCAAGAACCAAAGATTGGTACGACTTTTAGCGCTGAGAACTCTAGTGATTCATCAAAGAACAGATCTCTGAGTTATGATTTTGATTATCATTCATCCTCTGCATCAAAAAATCCAATCCAGATCTGGTTCAATGCAATATTTCCGTGAATTTGAAAGATTCTCCAAATATGAACGCTAATTCAGCTAGGCAGCAGATGAGCTTTTTAGCATCGATTATGGAATCTTATGAAAGTCTGGTGGTAGGTAGAATTGGAAAGCCGAACATGAAGAAGGAAGATTACGACCAGATTGATCCAGAAGAGATGGAGCTCATTCATACAAGATGGTGTATGGCGAGTGTAATCAGGAGGGCTCAAAGGTTCATGGATATTACTGGGAGGCAATATCTTGAAGTTCCAAATACGAAACTAGGATTTGACAAATCCAAGGTTACGTGCTTCAGATGCAAACAGAAAGGACACTTCAAGAGAGAATGCTCGAATCAAGGAGTTGATGAAAGTGTGAATCCTTTTCATGATGACTATTACAAGAAAGCAATCTACCATCGCACCAATGAGCAGCCGCCAAAGGTGAATCAAAAACAGATCAGTGAAGGTCCGTCCAAAGAAAGAAAACAAGCTTTAGTGGTGACTCAAGATGATGAAGGGTTCAATTGGAATAAATACATTCCAAAAGATAAGGCTGCTTTGGTTGCTGAGGTAGGACCGAGTCGAGAAGAACGTCATGCACATATGAGGTTGAGTGCGGTGTACAAAGTTTTCATGGAAGCAAAGGATGCAAAGAGATGGGATGATGAGAGAAAGTGTTATCTAGATCCTAAAGGGAATACGACAGTGGATCCAGATGTGGTGGATTTTGAAGCACTTGTTGCTGCTATTCATACTGTAGGAGTATTTTATTCGAGAAATTAAGAGGATGAGAATTACGAGAAAGAAGTGGATGAGGGCATAAGAAGGGCGATCTATGCCAGTGTTGAGAAGAAGAAGAGTGTGGAAGAGATTGTTGACGAGAGCCAAAAGCTGAAGGATGAGATTTTGAAGAAGACGACCGACAACACAACGGTGGTAGATCAAATTGAGGTAACAAATCAAACTGAATCTACTAAGTTTCCTAATAAGGCTAAGTCAATAGAGAATAATGATGAAATTGATAACAAATCTGAACATAAAACTAAAGTGTAGTGCAGGAAATGTATGGAAACATGCAGTGCCTGTACTGAGAAGGATGAAAATTTAAGATCCAGAAGTATTGAATTTACTAAAATTGAAAATGTTTTTAAAGAAAAATGTAAAGAAATGTTTGAAATTGAAAAGTTTTTGAAACAAAAAGAAGAAGAGCTGACATAGAAATGTGATGGTCTTGAAAAAGAAAATAAAGCTTCAAAACAAAAGTGTTAAGTAGAATGCAACGAATGTTTACAAAAGGATAATATTATCCAAGAGCTGCAAAAAAATATAATGGGATGAAATTGTCATATCATACAGTGAAAGAAGCATATGAAACTGTGAAAAGTGAAATGAAAAGTATGGAAAGAAGACTTTCTAAATATATTGAAACGACAAAATTTCTTGAAGCTAATTATGAAGATAAACAACGGGTTTTGAATCAATATATTGATGAACTTGCTGAAGTTAAACAAGAATTAGCTGAGAAAGAAAAGAAAGTCAATAAACTTCAAAGTTATCATGCTTCATCGTACATTCTCGAACGTGTTTTCAACATCACACCAGATGATAATGGTTCTAAAAAGAACAAAAAGGGAATTGGTTCAGAATTTCATCAGGTTCCACCACCGTTGGAGAATAATTATACATTCTATGATGACGAAAAGGTGGCAAAAGCAATAAACATTGATGACCAATTGCCTGACAATATTGATGTGACTTACTCCAAATCTAATGACGTTGGTGATTCAGATGTGGTAGGTAAGGTTGTTGAAAGCATTATGAAAGAGGATTCTACCAAAAATGAGAATTCCGAATCACAGGTTGAAGATGAGGAAAGTTTTCATAAAAATTATTTGAAGAATTCAAAATCTAAGACAACTTCGAATAATGATCCAATAATTTTGGCATATTATATGGTTGGATCAGACAAATTATTCTCAGATATTGAAGTTCCGACTCAAAATGTGATTACGGAAACAGATTGACAAAGTTTTTAAATTGGTAGAAATCGAGAAATCTGAAACTGGAAAATTTTTCCAGAAAAGCAGGTAAGAAAACTTTTTATAACGAACCTAGTTACAAAAAGAAAAAAACAAAGCCTGGGTTGGGTTATAAAAAGAAACTAAATCAAAAGAAAAGGGACAAATTTTCTGGAAAAATTGAAATTTGTTCACGGAACAAGTTCTGAAAAAGAGAAAGAAATCCGATTTAGTCGACAGACTTATGAGGAATTTTATGCTTAGAAAAAACAACAACAACAGGCCAAAAATGTTTCAAGGAAAACATGTTTTAAATGTCAACAAATTGGACATGTTGGTCGCAAATGTCCAAATCTGAAGCCTGTTGATGTTGAAAAGAAAAAGAAAGTTAATGTTGTGAAATAGAAGTCAACCATGTTTGAACTAAAACAAACTTGGAAACCAAAGACACCCAAGTTTGAGCCAAAACAGATTTGGAAGCCAAAAGTTGATTTATCAAAGCCAAAACAAACTTGGAAACGAAAAACATCCAAGTTTGAACCAAAACAAATTTGGAACTCTAAGAGTGATTTGTCAAAATGAAACATTCAAAATGATTCAATATTTTATAAACGGAATGTTTCAAAAGGATAAATTTGGGAGGTAAAGAAACAAAATTCTGTGGATGACAAGCGAAAAATCGATTAAACCAAAAAGGTTGAAAATAAGAATGAAAAAGTTTTTGTTAAAAATGACAAAGATTTTCCGAAGTTGAATGATTCTTATTGTGTCAAAATACCTAAGGGCAAACATACCTGGGTTATTTTATTCAAGTAATTGAGTTAGTTGAATGTGCAGGTGTTCCAGATGTCAACTGAAAGTCAATCTGGTCAACAGAGCAGCCTGGCACAGGAGGAGGCAAATTTCTATGGATGAAAACAGGAAGTTTGCTTTTTTTTTAATAAAAAAATAAAAAAAATGAAAATGTAAAAAAAATAAGAAAAACAAAAAAATGAAAAAATTGTTTGTTTTGTAAATTGTTAAAATTAAAAAAAAATTGAAAAAAAAAATGTTGAAGGAATAGGCCGAAACCCTCACGGCTGAACAAACAAAACATGGTATAACAAGTTCTTTCAAGTGATTAAACAATGTCAAAATTTAGTTTTATGTTGTAAATCATGGGGGTGCTTTATACTAAACAGAGACTGTAAAGCAGAAAATGAATGGCGAGATGAAGCTATCTACATTGAGTTGTCAAATTTTCATTAACTGTTTTAGATTTTAGGGGGAGTAAAAATTTTGAAAATACAAAAACATTTGAAAATTTGAAAAAGCCAAAAACATGAAAGATTCAAAAGAGTTTTGTGTAAAAAGAGGAAATAATAGTACATCAGTAAGACAATCACAACATGCTAAAGAATTGAAAATTCAAATTATGATAAACGGTCTCACTGATAATGTGCCAGTAGGTTTTTGTACATTTAGTAGATTGATTTCGAGATATGAACGTAAATCAATAAACTTTCTTATCTCGTGGGGAACATTTCTCGGATATATGGACTTAGTACTCCGAAATTTCGATTGAGAGATTTCCAAATTCTGAGATATTAGGTCTTTATATTTATTTATATCTGGGGTATTATACTTGGTCTTCTGATTTTACGTCAGCAATGGCCTAGATCTCGTATAATGCTTTCGCGCTTAAAACTTTCCCTCCGCATAAAAATTGAGAAAATATCGAAAGATATATATCAAGTGCAGTTGTAAAGAAGATTCCTAAGTGGAACATACCTTAAGTCGAGCCTTCATCTCTTTGACTGAACGGAAATTCTACCCTGAGCTCTCAAGGTCTCGCACTAACCTAGAGATAGATATCAATTAGGTATACTCACCTGTAAGACTGAATCTAGGGAATCTTTATATGAGAGTATATTCTGAGGTGGGACACGCGAATAAGTTAAGTTCTTAAAACACTAAATCTCGTATCTTGAATCAATTGAAGTTTGTGTGAAAATTTAAGTGGATCAGTATACTGACAATCTAAGTGAATTGTTTAGAACTTAAAGTTTATATAAATCAATGGTGCTTGTGATGTGTCATAAACTGATATGATCCTCTAATACAAACTCAACAAAAATATGTTTGTGAATATTTCTTTATTGCCTTTCATTAAAGAAAAATTATAAAAAAAAAGATTTTGAGTGTGTTTTAGCATAAACTTTGTAAAATACAAAAAGATTTTGTTTTACTTTATGTTTCGAAGACAACTGATGTTTGAAAGCTAAGTTTCAAAATCTAAGTATGTTGATCATGTCTCAGAAAATAAACAAGTTCATTAAATTGAAATTTGATGGGTTTTTAATGAAAAAACTAAAAACAGTTTGTGAATCTCCAAGGTCATTAATTTGAACTTGGTAGATAATCAGATGAATCAAGGTCATTAAGTTGAACTTGATTATCTTTGAGGGTTTTGGATGCCTTGAATGTCAAATATATAGTTAGTTGTTAGGGGGAGTAGAGTCGGGTAATCCTGGTTTTACATATCTAACTGTCAAATATCTGTGCTCAGAGCCAGGTTACCAATCCTGGATATCTCAAATAAGTTTTAATTGTCAAATAAAGTTTGCGAGAGCCAGGGGTTTGATTTTTGAAATTGATACTCTTTTAAATTATTTGAATTGTTTTGTAATCAAATATTCAAAGAGCCAGGTTCTCGATCCTAAAATGGCTAGATATTCTTATAAGTGTTTTGAATTGATAATGATCCAGGTTTAGATCATGAAAGCTTAAAGCAATGGGGAGCCTGGAGAGAGAGTTTGTCGTTAGGGGGAGTTGAGGATTCAGAGAGTAAAGGGGAGTCTGTGGTGCTGAATCTGTCAAAGCTTCATGAAGACTCAGAAAGTTGATAAAGACAAGCTGCGAGATTGACTGCAGCAATATCCAAGGGGGAGTCTGTGAGTGCATATGTCTATTTATGGCGTCAATCACGTATCGTAGCTGAATAAATGAGACAAGATAGGGAACGAACTGAAGAATACACATGTGTACATGCTGGTTCGCACAAAGGGGCGCATTTCTAGGGTTTTGCTGATTTGCACGGACCTGCGCATATGCAGGTCCGCACGAACCCACTTGGTTCTCCCTTAGGTCTTGATCCGTGATAGAAGTCATTCGCGTATATGGGGCATGTTCATTTGGTGCGAACCCGGATCTCCTATATATATTGGTGCTTGGTCTTGTTCATTTGTATCTTTGGATGTTGGAGTAATGAAACTCTTTCCAACAGTTTTCGTGGTTATATACTTTCATATCATCAATAAAAAACAGATTATAATTAGCTTGTTCTGGTCTGATCCACTCTTGTACTTGGATTCTGCACAAGATACGAGATCTACACAGTCTACAGTGTATCGAAATTGATCCTACAACGCACATTTGTCACACCCCCAAAATACCACATGGGGAAACCCCCGCGAGGCGTGTGACATACCAGAATCTAGCCACCAATCATATTGAACTCATAATATGATTTGAAATAAAAGCTTTCGTTTATTCACATAGAAAGTTACAAAACATTAAATGTAATTCATTGTGTACAGCGGAAGCATAAATTATTTGTTAAGTGTTCCATAAACCATATATTTACGAAAACCATTAGATTTATCTCGCGACTCCATGTATCTCGACCCATGACCACTCCAGCATCCCAGACAGCAAGTTCCACATCCACATGTATCAATAACCTGCGAGCATGCACACACGTGTATCAGTCAACGCTGGTGAGTTCATGATTTTACGAAAACGTTAGTTACCAAGTGTTTAATTCAGTTCATTGACTTCAATGTTGATAATACCTCGAATACAAGACGGCTCCTGATTTACATTGCCCTTTCCCCAATGCTCCTATCAAAGCATTGGGCATGAGTGAGTCATTAGTTCACACCCATCCTCTCATGTATGAGGTGAGGGTGCCAAACCTAAGTAGCGCTACAAACTAATACCTCGTTACCTCTCCGGTAACAAAAAGATGGGACTTAAAGGTGATAGGACGAGTGTATTATCCAACATACCAGATTTAACCCACGAGACGTATTTCTCTCATGAATACCCATGATTTACCCCAAAACCTATCCCTCTCAGGGATACCCAATGATTGTCCCAACCACCGGGACGCATGCTCAAGAGGAATGAACTCACCTTGGTTTTGCTCGGTAAGACTAGTTACGTGTTCAAGTTGCTCAAATCAATCCTAACATGGTTACCATTAACAATCAGTCGTGTAGCACGTAATCTTATATTCTATACACACATTACACAAGTACCACCATATATCAACATACAAGTTATTTGATTATGCACTTCGCAATTTATAGCATACATCATGATTTCATGTACTAAGTGTCTTGAGTCCCCCGCATTGATAATTCACCGGGTTCTACTTTAAATACCAATTGACAACACTAAACATATATCATGTAAACAAACACTTATGCTAGACCAAAGCCCAAACAACGCCTATTTCTTGGACTGAGCAACCCAGATGATAAGCGGCCCAATAAGGTGTAAAGCCCAAAGTCAGTGGGCATGTTCATTCGTATTTATGTTGCACGATCAGGGGTATGTTATGTAATTCATTTATATGTAATGTGGTTACAAGAATTCATTTTTATGATATAATATATGTAGTGTTTCAAGGGTGTAGTTGACCAACCCCATTGTAACCGTCCACAATTTACACAATTAATCAATCCCAATGTTGAGGTTCATGAGTCTAGTTATTATCCATTAATTACCACATCACTTACATAACATACAAACCGAACAACATAGTCATGCAACACAAATTCATGAGCTCACCCTTGATATCAGTTCTTACTCAATCATATTTAATCAAATTCGATCCATACGTAATTATTAGCATGAACTTACTATTACTACCAATATTAGTAAAACTCATGACCACCATAACATGTATACTGTTACATCAATTTTCATCATAAATCATCATGAGCCACACTATCATGCATTATCATTCTTAAGCAATAATGATTAACCAACTAGCAATCACATTGTCACACAAGTCAAGTACCAGCCATATTACTACCTACTGTTCATCATCGAATCATGTTTTTCACAGCTTTGCGGCCCACTAGCAGCCCTTAACTATCGTGATTATGGGCCGAATCCATATATTCAACACATCGAACCAGATTATTATACATCAATACCCACTAACCTTACACTAATCAGTAGTATCATCAATACACCACAAATCACTAATTATTAACCCAATCGGTTTACTAGTATTCATATTAGCATACAATCAAGATCCTGTATCGTGCTTTAGTTTCATGTACATAGCATGACAACCCTAGCATGTATTACACATCCAAGATTAACAAGAATACCCAACACTAAACTGAAATCAGTAAACTAACCGGAGAGTAGAGAGTGTGCGAGAAAGCTTCGAGAAGATGGGGGATTTCGCTGCCGACTCGTACGTTTGGGAGGGAGTTAGGGTTTGTTATATTTCCAAGTCATAGTACTTATCCCCTATCTCTCTTGTATACGTAACCCATGATGGGTTTGGGCTTAAGTGGTTCGGGCCTGCCTACAAACAAGTGTGGGCCGATGTGTATTGAGAGTAAGGTGAAGGTTTAAAGTGTGTGTGGCCTAATACATGTGTCGCAGCCAAAAGAAGTGTGTTGCGGTCCAATTTCATATGTGGCTTCTATAAATAATTTGACACTGAAATTGACCCAAACACACACTCATTCATACCCAAATACGATTAGACTTGACAATTTTATCATAGCAAAACGTTTAACAAAAGTTTAATATAGCAAGAACGTGGAATGAGAGGATTATGAGGAATTAGAATCACGAGACTAACGACACTAACCTTGAAAGTTTGGGTTGTCACAACATTCACATTTGTACAATGCACATTTCAGCATAGTGTACACATTAGTTTAGTGTACAATTAAGCGTAGTGCACATATTATTATAGTGCACATTTCAACATAATGCACACATTAGTTTAGTGCAAAATTAAGAATAGTGCACATGCACACATTAGTTTAGTACAAAATTAAGCATAGTGCACACATTTATATAGTGCACATTTATGCAAATGTTTTTCCTTGACATTGTTCGAATGTCCCATCGATTTTACTAACTTTGTTCATTTTAATACGTTTACGTTCAGTTAAGTGTTTACTAATCGTTAATTGAAAATATATTGATAGGTAAAGTTTAAATCAAGGACTCGGATGAAGATCAAGCCGCACATGGAACCGAACACTTTCAGAATGCTAATTCGTTTCCACTTTTGTTAACATGATTTTGAAACGGTTGTAAAACATGTTGTCATATATTGCGAAATTTGAAAATTTCCACCTTTTGTGGCTTATGTTGTTTTTTAAAACTTGAAATCTTTTCGTATAAATAGTCATGTAAAATGATGAACTCATATATATATAGGAATAAGTTAAAATGAGAACCACCTCGAGTTGTAAGAACCTGCGAGAACCACCCCCGCGGGGGGGTGTTGACCACGATTTTTTTTTTACAACTAGATGTGTATATTTTAACAACCTACGTAAAGTTTGGGTTTAAACGGCGCGCCCGAGGGGGTAGTTTTTTACGCCCAAAGTTTGGTTTAAAAAAAAAAGAAAAATTAAAAAAAAATAAAAAAACCCAAACTTTGGGCGTAAAAAGCTATCCCCTCGGGCGCGCCGTTTAAACCCAACCTTTACGTAGGTTGTTAAAATATACACATCTAGTTGTAAAAAAAAATCGTGGTCAACGCCCCCCCGCGGGGGTGGTTCTCGCGGGTTCTTACAACTCGAGGTGGTTCTCATTTTAACCTTCCCCTATATATATATATATATAGGGAGAAGATCATGCGAGAACCACCTCTTATTGCGAGAACCAATGTGAACACAACCAAAAATGCCTAAAAATAGCTAAAAATCACACAATTTTTTTATATTTTTTTAATATTTTTTATATAAAAATCGCTACTTATCGAAGCAAAAAAAAAAATTAAATTTTTTTTTTCAAAAAACAAAATTTTTTTTTGGCCACTAAAAGTAGCGATTTGAGCATAAAAAATATTAAAAAAAAATGTTTAGATTTTTTTTAGATTTTTTAGGTTTTTTGGGGGTTTAGTTTTTAGCATTTTAGCTTGGGGGGGGGGGGGGTTAGGTTTTTAGGGGGTTGGGGAGGGGGTTTAGGTTTTTTTTTTTTTTTTTGGGGGGGGGGGGGGGGTGGTTAGGTTTTTTTTTTTTTGGAGGGGGGGGGGGGTGGGGGGTTTAGGTTTTTTTTTTGGGGGGGGGTGGGGGTTAGGTTTTTTTTAGCTATTTTAGGTTGTGTTCACATTGGTTCTCGCGGTTCTCGCAATAAGGGTAGGGTTCCAGCGCGAACAACCTCCCAAGAGTGAACTGCGTGAACAGATCTGGACCCTTGATTTCCTTTTTAGTTGTTAAGGGGTAGGATTGTAATTATATAAAAAATTATATTTAAATCATTATTTTAATAATTGAATTAAGTTACATCTTTCCTATTTTAAATTCATTATCCACATTATGTTTTATTTATTAATAAGATAATTATCAAAACAAACAACAAATCACCATATTTCAATTTTAATTTTTATTTAAGATTTCATCACCAGAATTCAAATTTTGATTTTTAAGATCGACGTAACCTTCATATTTCAATGGTATACACATGTGTACTTGGATATAAATAGAACAGTACACATGTGTACTCAGCATCGTACATATGTGTAATTAGCTACATAATACATACATAGAAACAATACCTGTAAAACTATTTTATATTTAACAAATTACAAGTTCCATAATGTTTTCCAAACCAAACAAAAAAACATATAATTACAAGTTCCAGTTTCGTAGAAACAATAAACCCAACATAATCGGAAAAACAAAAAACATAATCTTTTACAACTATTCGCCACATTGTATGCTGAATCATCCTTATCGACCAAGCAAAAAAACATATGTGAATCATCCTTATCGACCTTCCATTTCCACTTTTCTCGTTACGACATCTCCTATAATAGCCTAAAAAACTCAGCAACTAATATTTTGCATAATTCACAAGTGTACATCAACAACCCTACACATTTAATACACAAAAAATTATGAGATATCACAAAAACAGACGCTATACACATGTGTACATCGCGTTAAATTCAGAATACACATGTGTACATCGCATTAAAAACAGAGCAAAATCAGAATACACATGTGTACATCGCGTTAAAACCAAAGCAAAATCAGAATACACATGTGTACATCGCATTAAAACCAGAGCAAAATCAGAATACACATGTGTACATCGCGTTAAAACCAGAGCAAAATCAGAATACACATGTGTACATCGCATTAAAAATAGAGCAAAATCAGAATACACATGTGTACATCGCATTAAACATTGTACCAATAATCGGAATACACGTGTGTACAATGGTATAAAAAAGAAACTAAACCCTAACCCACTATTGATAAGGACGGCGATTAACCATTCAACATCAAGATAATCCAAACGAGTTTTTCAACTTATTCATCCACTTTGGCGATCGTGTTTTTGAACTTTTACAATCCACACATACGCTAATCAAACTCACAATTACAAATTACAATCTACAAATAAACTACAAGCATAATAACCAGCAAAAACAATTAAAAACCTATCACAACAAAAACTAGGTAAATAATCCAATAAAATCCCAAATTTTCATCTCCTAACCCTAGGAAAACCTTACACAATTATCCAACGCTATTGTTAATCAAACTAACAAAAAATCTCCCAAAACAATTCAACCACGGATACGTATATAACAAATCAAACAGTGTAATTAAAATAATTATACTACAAAACAAAACATATTAATATTAATCGATTCAGACTTTTAGAGTTTTACTATTTACTACTACGGCAGAACATCGTAAAATTATTAATTAACGATTCATATACCACATAACAACACAGCACAACATAGTACCGATACTTTGCAGATCCGTTAAAAAAACTTACAAGCAAAATCTGATGTGCTTGATGACCACAATCAATGGATCGATCGAATGAGGCGGATGTGCGGTAGCGCAATGATGCCGAATCGATTCGGATCTGAAAAACGATCTGGCGAAAATCAATGCCTGTGTGAAACGACGATGAATCAGACCAAAAATCGAAGCCTGATTTTATCGTCCGACAGTTTGTTATTCATCGAGATCCGACGATGAAACGGCGATTCAGTCATCCGGCAGTTGTTCTTCATCGAGATGGAGATGCCATAAAAACTGGATTTGAAACTGATTGATGGAGAGAGAGACCAAATTTACTGGATTTGAATATTGATTGGATTTTAAAAATTCGAAAGAATTTAGGTTTCTTTATTGAATTATTTTGATTGTGTAATTACGGATATACCCTTATGTATTTAATTAAATAGAAAAAGTTAACCGAATAATTACCATCATGCCACTCACTTTAATCTCAAGATCATAAAAATCAAGGGCCTAGATCAGTTCACGCAGTTCACTGTTGGGATTTTGTTCACATTTGAACCTAATCCAATATATATATAGGGTCAGGATTTAGAGAAAACGGTGAAAAGTGTGAGAACGGAGAGAACGATTATGGATCGTCAGATCAAAACAATCTATGGACTAGATGACACGGTGACGTTTTCGTAAATAACATCACTTTTATTAGTGTGGCGCGCTTCATAAAGGGTAAAAAAGCCTTTTAACCTCTCTACACAAAACGCCATCTCATGAATAAAACGCCATTAAATTCCCCCGCCTTAACCTACCTAGCACAAACCATCCTAATCTAAACGCCATTAGATATAAAACGCCAAACTTGTTTTAAACGATAAAGCTAAACAAACAATTACTGAAACGACGGGACTTAATTACTAGCATTTATTATAATAAAATCCCACCTAAAAATACTGCCAAAAAACATCCTATATATACAACATCTCAGACCTTCCATTAAACACACAAAAACCAAAACGACATATTTAATATATACCATTCGTCTTAGAAACGCCAAAAACACAAACATCAAAAATCCCTAAAACAAAACGTTTCTTTGAAATTCAGTTTGGTTGTCAGTAAGGTTTTGCTCAATGTAATGGAGAAAATCTTTATGTGAGGATATTGTCCATTTCATTGAGTAAAATCTTATTGACTTTATCCTCAACTTCCATCCAATTTATAATACCAAAACATACAAAAACATTATTAAGTTTTGTTCTCAATAAAGTTTAGCTGTATGGGGTGGACAACATTGTTAAACATCTTTCTTAATTAAGGATTAACAATGTTGTCCATCTCATACGGCAAAACATTATTGAGTTTAGCTTGACCAAATTTAGAGTTTTAAGGTACTTTTATTTAGTGGCATTCTTTTTCTCGGTAAAACGCCAAAAAGTTAAAAAAATCAAACATCGTTCCTTGGATATTCAATATTGTTCTACGCGAAGTTTCGCCAAATGGATTTTTAGTTGAGGGGTGTAACTCAATAACATTTTGTTGTATGAGATGGACAAATCTTCAAGAAAAAGAGGCTGATGTCATACTTTGTGCTTCCAAACGGCGACAACAAGCTACTTCAAAAACAAAAAAAAAACAAAGTGAATCATACGAAAGTCGAAACGGCCAGTTAAGATGATTCAAAAAAGAAGAAAGAGACCGGAGATAGTGAAGATTTGGAAGATCATTTGTTTATATATATATATATATATATATATATATAAAATTTCTATTTCATTTGATTGTTATATAATAACAATGCCATACAGCCAAATGCTTGTCAAAACGTCATCATGCCATAAAACGCCCCAAAACTCCCAAACTATAATAAAATTACTTTGGACAAGTATTATAAAAAAACCTCAAAAAAAGTATAAAAACCAAGGTTCAAGAAAAATAAAACAAAGTGCCATCTTTATATAAAACCTCATTAAAAATAAAAGAAGCCAAAATCTCGAAAAGGTAACTAGAAACAGTAACTACAAAACAGTAAAATTGAAGCGACATAAACTTTATTATTAACAACATTTATTATATTAAAATCTAAAATGCCAAACATGAAAGATGGGACGTGTTACAGAGTTCAGAGATAAAGCTTATAAAAAATAGTAATTATAAACAGTAATCGAAACGACGAATACTTTATTATAATAATACACCGCCTAAACTACGCGTTAAAAGACATCCTATAAAATGATACCTCTCAGCAACTTTCGTTTGATCACACCAAAAAAACAAACGCCAAGATTCCTAAATACCACTCACTGTAAAACGCTAAAAATTAAAAAAAAAATCAAAGATGGCTAACATGCTTTATTGGATATTCAGTATTGTTTTTCGTGAAGTTTCACTTAATGGATTGTTAGGTGAGGGGAGTAACTCAGTAAGATTTTTCTGCATGAGATGGAAAAATCTTCAAGAAAAAGACACTGATGACAGTCATATGTCATTTTGTGTTCTTTGTTCTTGAAGAAGGCTTGGATGAAGAGAAGAGATCAATGACACTGAAGTGTGGGATGATTATAAAGATAAAGATAAAGTTGAAGAGGAAAGCGAAAAACCCACCCACACGTCATCGATCTATGTTCCCCAACATCCACAAAAGCTACTTCAACAGACGAGCATACAAAATAATCAAACCAATGGGTTTGTTAAGTTTTACATAAAAAAGTTATATATTTGGTGACAGTTCTTGTAGTATTAAAGAAGAGAGAGACTGATGATAGTGAAGATTGTGAAGAGAGGTCCGATTAGGATTTTTAATTTATTTTTTTCGCTTCAATTTTTTCCCCTTTGGTTCTAATATAATTTTCCGCTTGTAAAACATCAAAAATATATAAACAATAATAGAAACGCCATCGAATCTAAGAACAAACAATGGGCCATCATCCTAAAAAGTCCTGGAACAAACAATGGGGTTCCAATGGCCGACGATTTGAAACGCCATAAACGCCAAAAATATTATCTATCTAAAACAAAAAGATTAATACAATGAGACCATTAAAAACGTCAGTAATTATTGAATTTGGTTAACGCCAAAAAAGAATCAGTATTGTGACACCGAATTGGAGAAGCGGAAGATAAAATGACAAAAAAGCCTCTACACCCTAATTATATCGCGCGCCACATGTTAGGCCGGGATGCGTTCTCACCGTTCCCACACTTTAGGGCGTTTTCTCCTAATCCTGTACCTATATATATATAGTGTAAAATACATTACGGTTTTACGTACATCACGTACGACAACATACATGATTTTGTTCTACAACATGCGCGATTAATGTTTTAAACATGCGTGGTTATTGTTTTCAACATGCGTGATTTTGGATTTTTGAGTTATAACTTACGTGATGTACGTTAAGCTGTAATGTACGTTAACCTTCCTATATATATATAGAGTAGGGATCCTGCGGAAAGTGTGTTTTTCATCAAAAGTGTAAAAAGTCATAAAACACAATAATTTCAGGCATAAAACACACCTTAAACTCATAAATAATAGAATGAAGATTACTAAAACACCATATTTAAACTCTAATAGTCCATAAAAACTTCAAACACACCATCGTAGAACTATGAATTTAAAACACAAAAGGCTAAACAACATAAAACACAATAATATTTGTCATTCCATAATCAGAGCCTTAACATCTGAAACACAACACAAAACCCACATACATGAAATTTTAGTAATCTTCATTATGTTATTTGTGGGTTTTTGGTGTGTTTTATGGTTATCATTATGGTGTTTTATGACTTTTTACACTGTTTATGAAATTTGGACTTTCTAGCCAACTCCTAGCCTATATATAATATATATATATATATATATATATATATATATATATATATATGCCTAATTTATCCAGCTTTACTTACGTCTATATATGAGTTTAATTTTATATTTACCCAAAACTCTCAAAGGCCAATTTTAATTACTTAAGTCTATGATTAAAAATATTATGGGTAAATTGTCTAGAGTCGAAAGGAATTAATATAGATTAACAAAATATAAGTATTAGTATTATATATTTTGTGTAAAACATACATTTCATTATGGTATAGCCTACATTTAAATTAGTAAAGTTATATTTTATAATTTCCAATAACAATCTGAAAATTAATAATAGAGTAAAATGCACGGATAGTCCCTGTGGTTTTGCAAAATAACACCTATAGTCCCTAACTTTTGGAAATTACATCGGTGCTCCCTGTGGTTTGACAGTTTGTTACTCGGATAGTCCCTGGAGTGGATGACGGTTAGTTTTCTCCGTTAAGTGGATGTCAAATGACAAATTTACCCTTTATCTTCTCCATTCTATAAAAACACCCCAACCCCACCCCACCCACCCTCACCTCTCCCTGTTTCCCCAGATTAAAGTCACCGGCACATTCAATGAAACACTAGTTCCTGTCTCACAAATTGTATTAGGGGTTTTGTTTAGAAATAATAAACGAATGAGTGGGGTGCATATTATACCTTTCTTATATGAAGGAGAAGAGAGATAGAGTGAGGTCTAGCGAGTTCCAACTTCCGGTGAGGTTGTAGGTTTTCCGGTGAGACTTGCAGAACAGAACCCGAAATGATTTTAAGGTGCGATTCAGAGTGTAAACGTTCGAAGAGGTGCAAGGGGTGCTTTACTTATATCAAATACTGAACCGACATCTTTGATTCGCGTTTAGATGAAAAATTCCGATCTTGAAGATTTGGTTTCCCCATTCGATGATATTAGATAATTATATGTTGTAATATAGTTCGATTTGAGGTCCAGGTTCATGTGATTGTAATAGGAAACACGGTTTCACATTTCCTACCACATGTCAAACAAGATTTACAGAGCTTTTTGCGTTGGGTAATTGTGCATCACTTGGGCGGCAAGCTTTTAAAATTCCAAAACAGCTTTAGATTTAGGTTAGAATTAATGTTCACAAACACCCACCTGGTGGAGTATTATATGTGGATGCTTCGGTTTAGTGAGACCCGGGTGGCGGGAGTTGGACACGTCAGCAGCGGCGGAAGAGAAACACAGCAACTGACGTAACACAACTCCGGTGACTTTAATCTGGAGGGAAACAGAGAGAAAGGTGGGGAGTGGGTGGGGTTGGGATGAGGTTGTTTTGTTTTTATAGGGTGGAGAAGATGAAGGGTAAATTTGTCATTTCACATCCACTTAACGGAGAAAACTAACCGTGATCCACTCCAGGGACTATCCGAGTAACAAACTGTCAAACCATAGGGAGCACCGGTGTAATTTCCAAAAGTTGGGGACTATATGTGTTATTTTGCAAAACCACAGGGACTATCCGTGCATTTTACTCTTAATAATATTAATAATTTGCAAATGGTTATCATGAATTTTCTAGCATAAATATCCTAACAAAATATAAAGATTAATATTTAAATTATAATGAAATAATTTCTAGAAAAAAATATAAAAGCGTGAGTAACGTTATAATTAATGAAATTACATCATCCAACATGTCTAAGATTATCCTAAAATAGGTTAACCTAACATAGGTTAACTGGGTTAATTTGTAAAAATATAAAAATCCTTAAAGTGTTAAGAACTCTAGAATCAAGAATTTCTAATCAAGCTACAATTACTTTCTACCAACAGAACTTGATAGAGGGATTTGTTAAAGAATGAAAAACAACACGGGTTAGGCTCAAGAATTACCTTAGTCAGCCAAGAAACCAGTTTGAGTTTGCAAATTGAAATTATGAGCCCTAGAACTTTGATCTTCAATACTGACAGAGGATTTGAGAGTTTGGGAGAGGGTCTTTCGTGTAGAGAGTTTAGAAATCGTAGGAGGATAAACGTTTGGGTCTCAATTATAATAAAAAAAACATGCGAATCGATGATGGTGATTGTGACACTTACTGGATCTTGATTAAGGAATTTGAACATTAATAGTGTTAAACGGTTGGAATTAAGTCAAAAAACATGACCAAGTTCGAATAACATGAAATGAAACCGTTAGAGGTTAAAAGTCAAGTTTAATGCGAGTTAATGGTTGCCAAAGACCAGCTTGGTCCTCCGCGTGGCACGAGGACTAGTCTAGATCTGGTAAATGGGGCTTCCCCATGTGGCGCGGGTAGGTAAGCTTTTCAGAAACTTTGTTTCCTTGTCATCTTTAGTCCCTCAAGTTTGGATTCGTCCAAAAATGCATCGTTTAAATAAATTTAATGAATGCTTATGATAAAATAACGCGTATAAAGTGTGTATAAATTAAGAATTAGTAAATGTAACAATATAAGTCTCAAAAAAAGTATCAACACATCAAAATCTCAAAGATTATTTAAGAAATAAAGAATACAAATTACTATGGATATGAAAACAAATCGGGCTACAAAATATGGATAATCCGAAAGTGTCACAACTGGGGGGACTTGTAGAGGAATATCCTTGAAAATAGGTGTGGCCCAATGGTTTTTAGGCCTAAAGGCATAGAACCCCATGGAAAACTCTATATGTTCACTATATAAAGGAGGCTCCACCTTTAAGAAAAAATGGTGCTCTCTCTCTCTCTCTCTCTCTCTCTCTACCCTAACTTTATTATTACCTATATTGCTTATGTTTTTCTATGATGAACCTTATACTGACTTGAGTGTCGAAGGGTGGTTCAGAGACCGAGGTCTCTTACCCTTTCTAACGAATTTTCCCGATTTTGCAGGTCTGGAAGAAGATGAAGTGTGGTTAGGTTTCTATTTTAGGACTTTTGCATGATTCGAAACTATCTGTTGGTGCATACGTCTGTCGACTTCGTCTTGTATCGAGTCTTGTATTAGAATTGTTAGATCAGGGCGGGTTGTACGAGAAAATAGGAGGTTTTAGGGTGTTTTTGAGCTAATTTCGTATGAAGTGGGTAATTCCGCTTGAAAGAGACATGTGCAGTTTCAAGCGAAATTAACTTGGTTAATTCCACTTGAACTGGCACACTGCCACTTTCAAACGGAATTAGAACTCTATAAATAGCACCCAAACGAAATCATTTGTAACGATTCCAGTTTGAGCCACGAAGTGCTGCCGAAGTATCGTCTCGCTGTAAAACTTTGACAAATCAATCATACGACAGTTTAAAGTGATATTCTAGCTGAATTGACCTCAATACGTCTGTTTCCGCCTTTCGTATTGAGTAAAACTCTTCTGATCGACTCGTTCAGGTCTGAAAACGATCCTACAAGTGGTATCAGAGCTCAGGAAGAAGAGTTCATACCAATTCAGCTGCAATTTCTGATTTCTACACCTTTTTCAAAATTAACCGTGAAAAGTGGTTAAAATCGGCTAATTTTCTCACATTACACGCGCAACGGTGTTTTAACAAATCCTTGAAAGTTTCAGACTTTAATTTGGCTTAAATCAGTTCGATATCATAATTTCGCTTGAAAAACAATTTGAGATTGATGACATCAGCAGTATTTCGCTTGAAATTGCACCTTGATTCCGCTTGAAATTAGTTATTTCGCTTCATATTGGTAATTCCGTTTGAGTTGTTTCATACGGAATTAGATATTTCGTTTCAAAGTTGCTATTCCGTTTAAAAAGGTGTTGTTTCACACGAAATTAGGTATTCCGCTTGAAGTGGTATTTCGTTTGAAAAGTGATTCCGTGTGAAGGGTATTCCGCTTGAGTAGGGATTTCGCTTGAAGTTGTTTTGAAGTTGATTTCGTTTTAACAAGTAATTTTGTTTGAGAGAGTAATTCCGTTTGAAAACAGTGTTTGAGAATTTTTTTTTAAACAGAATCATGGAAGAGGAATTTTACAACGCATTTGCTACTCCGGTTACCCCGATTACTCTTGTACAGAACACGATGTTGGAAAATGAAACGGGGACTATGCAAAAACCGCCTAAGCTCATGAACATTGAAGAGTATAAAGGTTGGGAAAGACGTTTTGAAAACAGGGTACAAGCAAATTATTTGGATGCTTGGGAATGTGTTAAGACGAAATATATTAGACCGATGACTGATGATGAGGAGATTATTGCTATTAAAGATCTGAGTGCTGAAGATAGAAAGAAATACAAAGATGAAAAAATGATGTTAAGTCTACTACAACAAGCTGTGAAAGAAGATATCTTGGTTTTATTGCAACACAATGGAACTTCTTATTCAATATGGAAAGCATTAAGATCGAAGTTTGTTGGAAGCCAAGAGATGGTCAAAAACAAAAAATCACTTCTAAAGAAAGAGTTTGATCTGTTTCGTGGTTTGAAAAATGAAAGCACAAAGCAAATCATTGAAAGATATTGCAATCTGTTTGCGAATATGAAAAGATTGAGTAACAACAAAGATAATGATGAGTTGATTGAAAAATTGGCTGATGCTTTGCCACACGAGACTTGGGGCACATATCTCATGATGCTAAGGAACAAGAAAGGGTTTAGTAGTCTAACACTGAGCAAATTTATTGAAAAGATTTTGCTTAGGAGATGGAACAGAGAAAGGTCTTAAGAATGAAAGATTTCGATGGTGAACAAGACATTGGGCTTTATTACAAAGCAGGGTTAAATGATAAAGCTAACAACATGTCACCAAAGGTTGAAACTGCATTCAATGCAAAGAGTTCATCAGGAAGTTCATCCAAAGGATCAAACAGCAACACAAGTTTTTCATCATATCCATCTTTTGATCCGAACATTTCAGCAACCAAGAATGGCATAAAGCTACAATGCAACATTGTATTGAATCTTGAAAATGATCAGGATTATTCTGAAGAAGTTGCAAAAAGCCATATGTCTTTATTGGGAACCGTGTTGGAATCGTATGGAAGTTTTGTGGCAGGTCGGATCGGGAATCCAATGCTTACAAAAGAGGATTACGATCAGATTGATGATGCTGAAGAGATGGAATTGATGGATATAAAGTGGTGTTTGGCAAGTGTGTTGAGATGAGCTGAGAAATTTAACCAGATCACAGGAAGAAATGACTTACGTGATGCTAATGTTTCTACTTTGGGTTTTGATAAATCTAAAGTCACTTGTTTTCATTGCAGGGAAAAAGGACACTTCAAGAGGGAGTGCACAAATCGCAAAGCAAGTGGAGCTCAATATCCGTTCAACAACAATGATTACTATCGGAAGGCCATTTATCATCAAGCTGCTCAACAAAAACAAGAACCACAAGTGGCACATGGTAGAAAAGTAATAGAGGAGTCTTCAAAGAGAGCATGTTTGGTAAATCAAGAAGATTTCAGTTGGGATAAATATATTTCAGCCGACAGTAAAGCATGCCTAATCAATCAAGATGATGAAAAATTGCCAGAAGGTTTTAGCTGGGCAAATTTCAATTGGGATGATTATGATCCAAATAAAACTTCAAATCACAAAGCGTTTGTTTCTCGTATTGAAGAAGATAGTGATGATGATAGTGAGTATTATGCAAAACGAATGGCAGCTCATTTGAAAATGATGGCAGAAAGTGATAGTGAAGATGAAAAAGCTAAAAAGAAAAAGAAAAAGGTCAAAACACCAGTCAGCAGTGATGATGAAGAAGTTTGAGTGATAAGGAAAAAGGTGAAAGACATTTCAAAATTCAAAGTTGAAGAAGAAGCTAATGCACAAAAGGTTCCTGTGACATGTGAAAACTGTGAAGTAGTAAAGAAGCAGAACAGTACTTTGATTCACAACATGAACAGATTGAAAGAGTCTTATGATGTTCTGAACAAAGCCATGAATCAATACAATCTAACAAGCAGTGAACAAGCAACAACCATGAAAACACTTCAAGGAGCTCTTATGATGAAGCAGAAAAGTGTTAATAGTTACATTGAAAAATGTGCTGTGCTTGAACAAAAACTGGAAACTCAAAGAGTTGAAACAGAAAGAGTTAATCGATTGTTAAAAAGTTACTCATGTACTTCTTATGTCATTGACAGGATTTATCCTACTGTGGAAGGCATGAAGGCTTTTGAAGATGATGAAGTAACTGAAGAACAAAAGGTATTTGAAGAAAAAATTCCTGAAAAGAAGAAAGAAAAGAAGAAGGATACTGAAGTGAAGACATCTGGTAAGAAACAAAGTGCCAGTTACAACAAGTGTCCACCCCCGCTTGAAAATGGATATTCTCCACGAAATCCAAATTCAGAGAGAGTCAAAAAGGCAACAAACTTACAGTGGGAGTCTGAGTCTACAGAAAATTTTCCAGATGACATTGATGTTACTTTCACATCGTCTGACACTGATCATGAGTCCGAATTAATAAAGAAAGTGGTCGATCAGGTGTTGGATAACGATGAAACCGAGGAGTCAAAGTTGGAGTCAAACTCAGAGTCAAAGTCTGACAAGTCAAAATCAACAATCAAAAAGGAGAAAAGGGTTTACAATAAATAATTCCTGATATCAAAATCTAATTTGAATGATGAAACATTTAAAGTGGCTTATACTTTGAATGATTCTGACAAATTATATTCTGATGAGGAATTTCCTATAAGAGGTGTTAAAACGGAAATGATTAAAAAGGTTTTCAAACTTACAGAAATTAATATTTCTGAAATAAAAGATGTAAATCTTTCTGAAAAACCTAAAAAATACACCTCAAGAGTTCAACAAAGAGAAAACAAGAAAAAAAGTTACAGTTCTGGTTCTGGTTATCGAAAGAAACCAAACCATAACGGTAATTTCAAAAAGAAAGGTCTTGGATTTATTCTATCAGAAAATTATAAAAATGAAAAATATGTTCGAGATTTTAAATAAAAAATGGTATTCGTTTCAGGGACAAGTGCTGAGGAAGAACAAAAGAGTCCATTCTGGAAACAATCGAACAGATAATTCCTTGCTAAGAAGCAAGAAGAAATGGAGAGGATGATTGATCAAAATAAGAAGGAGACTCGAACCTGTTTTAAATGTGAAAAAAGTGGTCATATTGCCATGAACTGTTCACAGGCAAAACAAATCAAACAGGGAGTTTCTAAACTGAAAGAGAAAGTGATTGAGTTTGAACCACCAATTGATAGAACTAAACTTTTCAAAAATTCAAAATTTGAAGTTGGTGAATGTTCAAACAGGTTTTATAAGAGAAGAGCAAATTCTGACAACCAAAAATGGGTTGTTAAGAAGTTTGATGATAGTTCTAGCAATGATTCTGATTCGTCGAAATCAGAGAAGCTATCTTCTGGCGATAAATTTGATTCCACAAAGTCAAAAGAGCCACATGTTGTTTTAAAAGATGAGAAGTCAGTACCTCTAATGGATGATGAAAATTTTCCACCATTGAGGGCTGAAAATTTTAAACAAAAAGTTGGAAAAACAGAGATTTCAAATCAATTTTTCTCTGAAAAGAAAGAATTTGATGTTGAAAAGACTTTTAATTCCAAAGTGAAACATATTTTTGGTAAAATGGTTGACAAGAAAGTCAAAGGAGTGAAAGAATTTTACGAGAAGAAAATGAAGAAACCAGGTAAAGTTGTTTCATCCCAGGTTTGTGACTGGGATGGAACCTATTATGATCAGTAAAAATCTGGACTTGCCGGAGCTCCCAAGTTGGTAATCGTGGAGCAGGAATCGGCATCATTCTTGAATTGTTTGATTGGTGAATCTACAGGTGATATCTTTATGTTGTTATATTTTGATTTTCAAGTGATATTGGTTAATAAGTGAACCTACAAGTGGTTGAAGAATGGTTTTCACTTTTAAGTGGTAAATCAAGGACATTAAATTGTACTTGTTTTTCCTACAAATGATTGAAAAACAAAGTGATGAGTTTATCTCCTAACCTACAAGAGGTTTTATAGAATCAACAAATATTTTCCGGAAAAACCATTTGATTAAAACAAACTTAAGTGTTTTGAAATCATAATGGGAAAATGTTTTGTTGTGAGGGGGAGTTCTGATTGTTTATGCCAAGTGGATGGCGAATTGAAGTGATTCGATATCAGTTGTCACATTACTTGTACAGTTTGTTTTCAAATTTCTTTTAAATGATTTTGCATTTTAGGGGGAGTAAGAATTTATTTCTGAAAATCCAAAAACATTTGAAAATTTGAAAAAAAAATCAAAAACATGATAAAATTCAAAATGAATTTTGTTGTAAAAAGAGGAAATGATAGTACATCAGTGGACAATCACAACATGCTAAAGAATTGGAAAGTA
Organism: Helianthus tuberosus; assembly: GCA_030545235.1. Classification (NCBI taxonomy): domain Eukaryota; kingdom Viridiplantae; phylum Streptophyta; class Magnoliopsida; order Asterales; family Asteraceae; genus Helianthus; species Helianthus tuberosus. The sequence goes on from JARYGA010021453.1 coordinate 23,937, forward strand.
AAAATGTGATAAACGGTCTCACTGATGATGTGTCAGTAGGTTTTTACACATTTAGTAGAGTGTGATGAGATATAAACCTAAATTTCAAACTTACTTATATCGTGGGGAACATCTCTCGGATATATGGGTAACCCCCCGAAATCTTGTTTGAAAGGTCCCTCTTTCTGAGATACTAGGTTTTTACACATTTAAAGTCTTGGTCACCTTCTCTGACAAAGAAGTAGCTGATGATTTTCTGAGAAAGCTGGGGGAGGATTGGGCTTCCTGGTTCTCTAGGCTCTATGTTTGGGATGGAACACCACCTTTGTTTGAACGGGTGGCCTGGATCAAGGTGATTGGAGTTCCGGTTTCCTTGTGGGATCGTCACGTCTTTGACCGTATTGGGGTAAGATGTGGTAGGCTGTTGGTTAGATCGGAAGCCTCGTTTGACGATGGTAACATGGCAGAGGATAGAATGTCTGTCTTGGTCCATTCAGGAAATAGAATATCAATGGAGTTGAATATCACCTGGAAGGAGCACTTGTTTACCGCTTGGGTCGAAAAAATCTCCGGACAATGATGCCCAGATTTTCTGTCCGGTAGTTCGTCGGAGGATTCCGATCTTGCCGGATCTTCAAAGGACATTGAAAAGTCGGTTGAATTTGGAGGTAGGGACTCGAAGGGTTGCTGTAAGGACTTGTAAAAATGCCCCAAAACGACCCGTAAGCAAAAACCCGGACCCCTGAAACCCTAACGTGCATGAAAAACCAAGAAAACAAGGTTTTTGGTTTCTGGCGGGCCGCGTAAACCATAAGAAGAGTTTACGCGGGCCGCGTCAACTCAAGTTTGACCGGATAAGTGTTCCGGGCCACGTGTCGCATACGTGGCAGGTCTACCGATGACACCGTAGCCCTAGTCGTAGACTGGGTGGCCCTCGCGGGCCGACTAAGATGAAGAGAGGGTTTACGCGGACCGCGTAAAACCCTAATTTCAACTATAAATTGCTTGGTTCATGGCCTGTTCATCTGTGTCGAAAATTTTAGTCAAAAACGAAGTTCTACTGCTCAAATTCACATTTTCACATAAAGAAACGTTGCTACGATACAGGGTATTAACTCGATCGCTGCTACGATTCAATGTCCGATCGACTGAAACCAATCCGATGGATGTTTAAGTGCTCCCACTTTAGGGCTATATTTTGTCATTCATCGTAAATTCGATGGATGTTTAAGTGTTGCACTTTGTCATTCGTCGTGAGGGTTTCGATGTCGTGAGTTATCGTAAATGTTGTATTAAGTTACTGACCTAGTTTCGTGTGCTTTGTTGTGTAAATTAGGTTACAAGGCTAAATGAGTAGGCTAAACTCTGCCCGTTTAAATCTGCAATGTGAGTCATTCTCTTTTTATAAATAGTGTTTTACAATACTCCAAGCATTTTCAAAAGTTATAATTACAGGGATTAAGTCGTGGTTATCTTGAATCACTGGCTAGTGGGGTATTGTGCACATTACTAATTTCTCACGGTTAGGTTCATCAACCTAACAGTGATAATCATCACTACTTGGGTGAAAGGACCCAATAGTGGTATGACCATCATCACCAGGAGGTGACACGGCGCCAGATAAAAATAAGATAGTAGCCATTGTAATCGCTCTTATGTTGTAATTTATAACTAATGTGTCATTTTATTTAACCTGAATGACTCGCCAGTATTTCCCCGCTGATACAATATTTTTAAACATGTTTCAGGCGACCTACTGTGAATCAAGGAAACGTGCTACGAAGCACTAACAAGCTTGAAGTAGTGGCTCAGATAAATAAATAAACATGTTTTGTAAAACAAGGAATTTCCTAGTAAATTCCTCTATTGTAAATTTCGGGGTTTATCCCAAATTATGAAATAAAATAATTGAGCATTTTCAAGTTTTCAAAGATCCTGTTAAACTTCCGTTGTCGACTCAAATAATAAATACCACGGGTTTCTGTCCCGCGGCTCCTGGACCGGGTAAAATCGGGACGAGGGTCGTGACAGAAAAAAGTGGTATCAGAACCACTGATTTAAGCCAATTAAGTATTTAGAAATACTTAATTTTTCTGATTACCATTCTGTGAAAAATTTGCAAAATTTTAACCTAAAATTTTGTGTGTTTCTTCAAGTATGCTAACAGCATGAATGAACTATCAGAAGCCTTTCAAAACTTTACTATCCATACCACAGATATGGATACTACAGACACTTTCACTGGCTACCAGGCTGATGTTGAAGAGCCCATGGTGTTTCAGGCCCAACCACAGGAAAAACCAAAGCCGAAAAAGAGAAGAAGATTTGTAGGTTGGAGGCGTGTGCGTAGGAAGAAACCAACGGTACAGAAAGTTAAAAAGACTGTGGATCCCAAGGATAAGGGAAAAGGAATAGAGATTGGGGAAAGTTCCAGGCAAGCCCAGGAAATGCCATCATGGGAAGAGCTGGATCATAAACTGGCACTTGGCGACCTCATCGGACCGGCCGATGAAGACTTCTTCTATTACCCAGTTGAATCCCAACTCCTAGTGAATTTGGAACCGGCTATCCCATATCCCATTGTCAACCCCCGACCTCTACCAGGAGGGCTGGAA
>JARYGA010021454.1:0-27280 GCA_030545235.1 Helianthus tuberosus
TGTTATTCAATACATTACATAAGTAAAACTAAACTACTGCTGAATCCTTCCACTGATGTGAACCCAGCAGTACTTGATTTAACCAGTAGTGCTTAACCCATAGCAACAGATTGAACAATAGGGCTTTAGTCTTTATCAGTCTTTGACATGATCAGCAGTTGTAGGTCAGCAGTTGTAACGATCAGTGGATTGGAGGTCATCAGATGTTGAAACCACTTTCAAAGGGAGAGACTTGTATACATAACATTTGCTTATTCTGGATCCACTTCCCTGATCCAGTTTTGGCTTTAATTATCTGTTCCTCTGATAGGGTTCAATCCCAACAACAACCTATCATCCTCAAACTAATGGACAAAGTGAAAGGATAATCCCCACCTTGGAAGGCATGCTAAGAGCTTGTGTGATAGACTTTGGAGGAAGTTGAGATGAACATTTGTCACTAATAGAATTCTCTTATAATAATAGTTATCATACAAACATTAATGTTGCCCCGTTTGAAGCACTCTATGGACAAAAATGCCAAACACCTGTATGCTGGACAGAAATAGGAGAAAAGCAATTATCAGGTCCTGAGATTGTACAAGAAACAACCGATAAGATAATTTAAGTTAAAGACAGACTGAAAACAGCATGAGAACGTCAAAGGAGTTATGCAGAATATTGACGTAAGCCATTGAAATTTCAAGTTGGAGATAAAGTGTTGTTAAAAGTTTCTCCTTAGAATGGATAGTTCGATTTGGTAAGAAAGGAAAGTTAAGCCCGAGATTTGTTTGACTTATTGAGGTTATTAAAAGAATTGGACCAGTAGCTTATCAGCTAAAATTACCAGAAGAAATGGTAGGTAACATGATTTGTTTCATGTATGCAACTTAAGGAAATGCTTAGCTGATGAATCTCTTATAGTACCTCTTCAAGACATAAAGGTAAATGAGAAACTGGAATTCGTTGAAAAGCCTCTACAAATTGAAGATAGGAAGGTCAAGAACCTCAACCATAAAATATTGATTCTGGTCAAAGTGAAACGGGATTCGAAAAGAGGACCAGAATACACATGGGAATTAGAATCAGAAATGAAGCAAAAATATCCTTACTAATTCCAGTGAATCTCGAGGAAGACATTTAAAATAAGGTGGGGAGGGTGTAACAACCCTCTAAGAAGACCCCATAACAAATCATAACCAATAACCCAAACCCGTAGGACGAGAACTAGCACGAAATAAAGAGAAAACCATGGTTTACTCATCTTCGCGTGACACAACGACGAACCATAAGACCGTCGCGTAACGCGACGTGTCCAAATTCTCCAGAAGAAATGTGTTGCCATGTGGCAGCAACGTGGCAAGCCTATGTGATGACTCATGACACCTAAGCCCTAGATCACCTCGTCGCGCGACGCGACGGTAATGGTGAAGTTGGTCGCGTGACGCAGCGGCTTTGATTTTCGGCTATAAATTGAATGAAGATTGGTCTTTTCATTCTGCTCAATTTCAATCATTTTCTCTCGCTCTATCTATCATTTTAAATCCCGAAACTTTAAAACTCAAAACTTTGCTCCGTAGAAAGTGTGCTAACCCTGATCACTGGTACGATACCCTGTCCGATTGATCTAAAACAAATCAACGGATTTCAAAGCGCTGCATGAATAAGGCTATACTTTGTTAACTACGTTCAGGTTTTGATCTTGTGATTATCGTTAAAGTTGAGTTGGGTTAATACACTAATACGTGTTGCATTGTGTGTTTATTTAGTCACCCAGGACTTAAACCAAGAGTCAATAACTAAAAACCCTAATTCTGCAATTTGAATCATTCTCTTTTACTCAAATCATTTTTGCTAAACCCTAATATTTTCCAAGTTGTATTTATAGTGATTAAGTTTTTTGTATTTTGAAATTACTGTCGGTATGTGGGGTTTTGTATACACTACTAGTGCAACGTTGCTATTGGACAAAGAGTTGGCCAATAGTAATATGACCACAGTCATAGGAACTGCCATCGTGACAAATACTGATTTGAGTAATTGAAAGATATAAACAAATATAAACACCCTTGATGTTGTAAATTACAATACTGTGTGTTTTTATACAAATGAATGAACTCACTAGTATTTTTCGTTGAAAAAGTGTTTTAAAACGCGTTTCAGGTAACTTACTGTGAAAGTAAATGATTATGATATGAAGCACTGAAGGATTAAATAAAGTGGCTATGTTACCAGAACAAAGAAAAGAAAATGTGTTTTGTAAAAATAGGGTTATCCTTATGAAAATATTTTGTTGTTAGATGGGTTTTATCCCAACTATTTAATATTAAATCTTTGGTACTTTACAACTCTGATATTTTCCTAACTACGGTCCTGATGAAACTTTCCGCTGCAAATTTAATAAACACCGGTACCACTGCTGCATCTGCCCACGGCTCCCACCCAGGGTAGGGTCGAGGGTCGTGACAGAAACCCTAGTTGAGTCTTTGATCCAATCTCTCAAATCTTGGAGTTTTTGTGTAATCCGGAATGTTTCTAATGCAACTTGTAAGTAGTCTACCTCCAATTTCATGTTTTTAAGCTTCAATTTGAAGTTCATCACAAATCCCTAGTTTTTTCCGAAAGAGTCAATTGAATCAAATATGAGTTGTTTGATGTTTGTTGATAATTTATTATGACATTAGGGTTTTATATGCATGTATTAGAGAAATTAAATTTGAATTTGGATGATTTGTGTGAACTTTCCCAAAGATGAAACTTTGATGATTTGGATTTTTTTATATGAATGTGTAGGATGATTTGGTTGTCTTTGATGATTTGGTTGTCTTTGATGATTTGTTCTAACTAGTAGATGTATATAATGATGTAGGAACCAATTTTGTGATGAAAACCCTAAGGTGCATGATAGTTCACAACTTACTAAAAAGGGAAACTTTTGGTGTCAAGACTTATAGGATTGTATGTTAGACACTATGAATGATTGAAATTGATTTTTATATGTTAAATAGGGTGTATGAAACTATTACATACGGTTAGATCACTAGAATGCAAGGTGAAAACTTAGGGTTTCCAAAAAGGGAAACTTTGTTGAACTTGATTAATGAATCTTGAGTGGTAGACTTACATGAGTTTGTAGGATGACACTATTAGTCTCTATGGATGATATAAATGTTAGGTTGTGCATATAGTTCATTACTTGCCAAATGTGGAAACTTTATGGTATTAGTTGGGAGAAATATGTGTGGTTGACGTGTGTGACTGACATGTGACATTCTAGATATGTTAGTTAGGATGAATTAACATGTTTAAACGCTTTGATGTATAGAATTCTTGGGAATATGACTGCTATGTGTGACTTGCTAAAGATGGAAACTTTGTTGGGTGAAAAAGTTAGATGTTAGTTATTTGAACTAAGTGGTATGTTTAATTGACTCGGTATGGTTTGGTAATCTCATATAAACATTAATACACTAAGTAGAATCACCAACGGGTCGTCAGGTCAACCTGTTCTAAGTTAGTCAAACATGTTATATGCGAGTTTTTTTCTAAAACATTAAAACAACGAGGTTGTTTGGATTACTTGGGTTTTATGAACCTACACGAACATAAACTCATAGATAATGCAAGTATTAGGTAGCGGTTAGCTGGACACCTATTCCTTGTCTTTGCATTTCTCGGATTTTTTTGCAAACAGTGAGTTTCACTACTACTTTTACTTAAACGCTTTCTAGGAGAAAACACGAACACTGGTAAAAAGTGTATTTCCTTTATATCACACTCGTTATCATGGAAGTCCTTACACACCGTACTGTTAATATGGATAGTAAGGTAGTATTTGGTAGTACTACTGGGTTTGACAAACCCACACCGTGCTATGAGTCGGGTGTGACACATTGACCTAACTCAAGTACCACGTTCGTAATAGACATGGTGGAAGGCACCAAAGCACGTTCATGTGTTTAGTAACTTGTAATAAGGCTAGCTACCTATTGATATGACTAGATTATGCATTTTCTAAAAATAGTACTTGAGATTTAAAACTTGTGAACTCGGAAATTTGTGTTGACATACTTTAGTATGTTTTTCCATATATCGCTAAGGCATGTTACTTGGATCATTGCATTGTAGCACGATGGAGTGTCGTTTTTTTAATTAAACTGTTTACCTTTAATATCCTGATAGCTGTTTGGTTTTGCTATGTCTGGCACTTGATACTTTTTGCTTCCTCTGTTAAACCTAAACGTTCATCACTTTCTTTTTAGAACAGTTAAAACACTGTCATTATTCATGTTGAATGTGGTATTTAGGTATTTTTCATTTATTATGAATGGTTCAACATGACTAGTGGCAGGATCCTGGTTTGTCACACGCCTTGCAGTAAAACCCCGCATATAGAATTTGAGGGTGTGACAGCTTGGTATCATAGCCATTGGTTGTAGTGAACCCTGTTTATATTTTGAAAACAAGACTATAACCTTTTTAAGAAACTACAATGACACTAGACTCCAAATTGTATGGTGCATCATGTTCATGCATACACTACACCCATGCCTACTTGACACTCACACATGCATTGAATTATAGATATGACTAACTCACATCAATCCCACGCTAACAGTAAGGAGCTGATTGTCATTAACTCACCCCCACTATCCCCAAAACCAAAATCTGAGTCGAAGAAACGTCGCCTCAAGTCTACCTTTCATGATGAGCCTAATATGGATCATAGTGAGACCTAATGTGTGCAAGATGTAGCTAGAGAGACCTCAGGAGTTTCGGAGCTGGAGGCTCGCGTAAATCGTGGCTTCAGGCATTACTCTTGGAGACTCAGTGATACGGACACAACGCATAAAAACTTAGTAACCTACTTGAAGAAACTGAAGGCGCAGGGGACCGAGCTAGTCACTGATCTTGCAGCTGCTAATGCAAGGACTGCCACAACAAAGGTAAGGATTATGTAAGTAGAAACAAGACTCAACAATGCCTTAAACAATGCAAATGAGGAAGAGGGCCCGGACGAAGACCCGGAGATGATTCGGAAGAAGAGTCGGATGAGAGCAACAATGAGGGATCTATTGTCTTACTTGCCGACAGTGATGGGTGACTTCGTTATCTATCAATTGTTTCATTCTTTCATCTACCTTTAAAACTAGATGGGAAGGGTTGTCCCCTTCCAACAGATATTTTTATGATGCTTGCAATTAATTCTATCAAAAAATATTATTGGAATACATGTTGTGGTTTTGATTTCTTTATTTTACTTATGCCATCATGATGAATTATATGCGCTATATTTTTCTCATTTTTGTACTTGTGAATGTAAAAGAACCTGAGTGGAGCACGCGGTGGAGGACATGGGGGTGCCCGCGGTGGCAGACATGCTAAAGGACGCGGTGGTGGCAATGGTAATATCAGCATGACTCAAGCCGAGCTTACAACTTTAATTAATGACAGGGTGATTGAAGCTTTGCAAGCCTTTCAGGCGCAAACCCTGGAGGTAAATATATTTCTCTTTATCTCTAAACATCTTTCCTTAACAAACCAATTCTTATGTTATGCGTACTCAATCCGATCCCTTATGCATGTCTTTTCTCTTGCATCTCAGGCCACGTTAATAACCCACCAGCTTAAACTTTCAAGGCTTATATGGACTGCAAACGCCACACCTTCAGTGGAGCTCAGGGAGCGATGGGCCTCCTTCACTGGCTTGAGAAAATCGAATCTGCCTTTGCCATGCGTAATTGCTCACATGATAATTAGTTGAAGTATGCATCGAGTTTTCTCGAAGGAGCTACACTTACATGGTGGAATTCCTAGGTGCAGATGTTGGGCCTGGATGTGGCCAACGCTACCTAGTGGGACGAATTTAAGGATATACTACATGAGGAATACTATCCTTTGGATGAAGTGCATAAGCTGTAGGCTGAATACTGGAATCTGAAGATCCAAGGTTTAGAGATTGAGACTTACACGACATGCTCATATGAATTGGCAATTATGTGCCCAAATATGTCAACCCCAGTCTACAAACGTATCGAAAGATACATTGATGGGTTAGCTCCACAGATCCAGAGTATTGGTACTTCAACAAACCTAAGCACAATTCAGCAGATTATTCGACTAGCCCACAAGCTTACTGAAGTGCATAAGCTGGAGGCTGAATACTGGAATCTGAAGATGCAGTGTTCAGAGATTGAGGCTTACACAACACGCTCACATGAACTGGCAATTATGTACCCAAATATGTCAACCCCAGTCTACAAATGTATCGAAAGATACATTGATGGGTTAGCTTCGCAGATCCATAGTATTGGTACTCAACAAACCTCAGCACAATTCAGCAGGTTATTCGACTAGCCCACAAGCTTACTGATCAGGTGGTTGCTCAAGGTGCTTTACCCAAACGAGGTGCTTCCACTTCTACTATTTTGGATAACAAGCGCAAGAGGGAGAACCTCAACCGAAACAAGAACACTAACAAGAACCAACCACAACAACAACAAAGGAAATTTGACAACAACAAAATTTCAATCAACAACCAACAATAAACTAAGGTCAGAGTTCTTACCAATGTAATCACCCAAAATGCAATTTCCACCATCATGGACAATGTGACAAGAACCGCTGTCAACGGTGTGGGAATATAAGACATGTTGCCAAGGATTGTAGGAGTCATCTACAAGCTAGGCAACCACAACAAAAGCAACAACAACCATAGCAGCAGCCACAACAAAAAAGGGGAAATGTCAAAGGATGTTTTCAATGCGGTATTAAAGGGTATTTAAAAAAGGATTACCCTTAACTGAATCAGAATGGTAGTAATAACAACAATGGCAACAACAATAACACGAATGGTAACAACAACGGTGGTACCGGTGCGAGAGGAAGGGCGTTCGTGATTGGCTCGGGTCAGGCTAGGAATGACCCCAATGTTGTGACTGGTAAGTTTCCTTTAAAATATTGTTTCGCTTCTGTTATTTTCGATTTCGGAGCTGACCGGAGTTATGAAGTAAACCTTAACCTTTCCAGTTTTTTTATTTATAAAACTGTCACACCCTCAAATTCCACCTGCGAGGTTTTACCGTGAGGCATGTGACAAACCAGGATCTAAGACACTAGTCATATTAAATGACCTCTATATGAGAAAAATTATGCATTTCAAACCAAAGTAAGTTGAAGAAGCGTAAAGTAAATGTAATGTAATGTAAAGTACTGCATCAAAACAAATGCCCAAAACCAACATAAGTAAATGTATAAATGCAAACACTAAAATAGTTTTAAATGTCATATTGTGCTCCTAGCCGCGATTGAGTACCTTAGCGACCTGAGAAAGACATGCAAGAACAAGTGTCAACACATAATGATGAGTGAGTTCACAGGTATAAAATGATTTGTTGTTCATTTGTTGACAAATAATAGTAGTGATTAGTAGTTTCTTGTTATATTTGTAGGTATCTAACCTATACGTTATCTCACTAAGCGTTCGCAGCCGAAGCTGACTGTTTATGCGTTGTTGCCTTTGATTGATAGGTCTATCACTGACCATGGCGATGTGAAAGGAAAATTTAACACCCGTTCGACCATTACTGGTCGAGTTTACACGACTAACTCGTGTCGGGCTTGTCGGGCCCAGTAGTACTACTCAAAATTTCCGCGCTATAACCCAATACTTACGGTCCGAGATGAAGGACTTCATGTGATAGTGTGCACTTTCGTAACCATAACAAGTATAGCAAAACATCTAATCCTAGTGACGTTACTTTACCATAACGTAAGACATTACTTTACCATAATGTTATACATGCTTTCTCCCCTTATGTTTTGTAAAAGTTAAAAGAGTAGGGGCGATGAACTCACCTTTGATTTGCTCAGCTAGAATTAAAGTGACTAAGGGTAGGTGTGGTTAACCATGTCCTGATGGTTACCATTTTAGTGTTAGTCATTATTCACGTAAATCGCTTAAATTCTACACGTATACTAACACATAGCATGCAACACATTGACACTTAGTTATTCGTTCGTGTGGGTATGTGTATGTGTTCATCTCATAACATGAAACATGTTAATGATACTCGTTTAGGTATCAAACAACAATGAACACCTTGTAGTAACACGTAAACACACTTTAGAAACATATACGTTAACTATTAACGGTTCCAACTCAACCTCCAAAGTTGAGTTGTTTTCGTGATTTTGTTAAAATACTTAACTTGCTAGAAAAATTAGAAATAATTGGCATGTTATTAGATCCATAAAGGTTTGTCAAATTTTCTCAAGGTCTAATTATTCATAGAAAAAATCATTTAACACATAAAGGGCAATTTCATCACATTCTGTCGACACTTTACTCTTTATTTAATATAAAAATTCCCGTGGATCCGATTGTTGATGCATATGTTTGTCGCCTACGTCATCGAATCATATCGAGTCTGTAATAGGAACGAACATGTTAGATTTCATATGTGTAATATCCACTTCGTACGAAGTAAAAGTTCACTTCGTATGAATATAGCATATTACCTTCGTACGAAGGTAAATTAGCTTCGTACGGAGGTAACTCTATGTCTAGAAATAGGAGTGCAGGCTAGTTCAGTTGTAACGTTTTGTAACTTGGACGGCGAAGCTCTGTCCAACAGTTTCTAGGATCTTGTACACGTTAAACATTTAAATGAAACAATGATTAAAAGTGAATCTTGTTAATATTGTTGCTAATCTAAACATGGATTCCGCACGTGTTATGACTAGTTAATCAGATTAGGACCTGAGCTTTCGGATCCGATAATGGACCTACATCGATTGACGAAGTTCCCGTTGGCGGATTTGATCACCTTCTAGAACAATCTACTGTAAAAATTTCAAATACTAACTCAACTCATAGACCAAGTATGACTCTCGTAATAGGCGGCAATTTCTGCAGAAAAACACAGTCTGCACCTGTGTTTTTGTTTTAATCTTTTGACTGACCTAAAATTGTCGAAAAATTATGATTCCACTTGGAGTTGAAAGTTATTTCATTGTACTTCGTTTTAGACTCAAGAATCACATGTTTTCGTTGTATTTGATCAAGTTACAGCCCATACAAGTTGATATAAAATTCTGCACAGAAACTATTTTAAACCCAATCTTTATAAAAACGTATTTATGAACATACTATCATGTTATTCGACCATTATTGCATGCATATCAATATGTAGATAAGTTTATCATCAAGATCATCAAGTTCATGTTATATATCAAAACCCTAGCATGCATGCATACACACATACAAATCATACAATCGAGAAATCTTTATGAACAATCAAAACTTGTTATCTACACAAGACCCTAGCATTCAAGATCCATGTTTTCAAATAAACATACAAACAAAACACAGATAAATGCTATGACAAGATGGAGATGCATTACCAGAAGCAATGAAAATCAAGAAAGCTTGAAAACAACAAGAGGATTGAAGGTTGGAGATTGCAGTCACTGTTCCAGAGAGAAAGATAGTTCGCAGAAACTGTTATGATTAGGGTTTGCATGCAGTATATATATATATATATGGTCAGTGTGGATTTTTCCAAATTTGTATAACAATATAAAAGTTTCGAATTTAGTTTTTGGGTGTAACTAGTTTCTGAGTTTAAGGGAAGGTTATGGAGTCCAAGTTTGTGAAAGGAGGGGAGGTTTCGAATTTATGAGAGGGGGGAGGGAAATTCTGAATTTGTGAGTAAGGGAGGGGATGTCCGGATTTGTGAGGGGGTGATATATTCCGAATTTGTGAGGTAATTTTATAAAAGTTACATACTAAGTCCCTCAAGTTACAACCTTATAACTTATTTAGAAAGTTATTCTAATATAACTTTGCGTTATGACAAGACAAGTCGCTCGTTTGTCCAAACTTTACCATTTGTACGTAAGTTAAGACGTTAACTTTGAATGTGTGTGCGTAACTATATGTTGTGTTACAACTTGCACGTTAATTATAATAGCACGTATTATATAATTGTGTGTATGAAATCATAAAGATTTAACGGAGACGGTTAACGTTGTTAACCTAAAAGTACGGGATGTCACAAAAACATTTCACACACTTTTGGTTTTTTATACAAATAATGTTTTTGTGTTACAATTCAAATGAAACAAACATTTTTGTCATCATGACCTTAAGATACCTATCCACCGGACGGGTATAGAACTACTTAATTAAAGTTTTCCCAATTGGATGCTTAAAGGACATCCTGTGTTTGATAAAGAACATAGGTATAGAGCAAACAACTTTACTCAATTTTCTTATTATGTAATTTCATAATTAAAACAACACACATTTAAGTTTTGAATAGATAAACAAACAGGAACACAAGCAACAACGAAATCAGTAAAACAAGCTAGATTCTTAACACAATGTCAAAAGACTTTATTCAAATGATAAAACATAAAACTTGATAAACCCACGTGTGAGGACGTCGTTGTAGCCATTATCACCACGGGAGTTCACCGCATAAAGATGTAGCCTTGTAAGGATCTCCATGTGTGGCATTAACGTTTTCCAGGCCGCGAGTACACAACCTTCAGTCAAAAATATAACACAATGTATTATAATATGTATGTATTTTGTATGGACGATAATTGTCTATCCAATGCAGAAATGTGACTCCATACTTCCATAGCAACCGTCAAACTAGATAACAATCATTTCTAGTTGAAATAAGCATGTCTTTTTTCTATATCTATATATGAGCACATTCAACCAAGTTTATTTAGAGAACCGAAAGATATAAAACGTAGTACTCAATACTCACTACATATAGCGAGACAGGGAAAGTGAAGACTATTCGTTCATGTATAACATGTATATCTACATGTGTTTAAGAGTCTCTCACAGTTTCTACTTAAAACTTGTGTCTATCGGGTATATGTTTTAACTAAATTTTCTTTTAGAAATGAAAAAAGAATGATGATTTTGATGGTTAGAGTGTAGCAAATATGCAAAGAAGTACCTGATAGTCCATAATAAATCCAATCTTAAAGCCAATTGCACAATAGTCAAAATAGTACTCCCAAGTACGGATGAAATCTTGGTTGAAGCCCAAAGCAAGGATTTTGCTGGGAGCAATAAATATAAATAACCAACCAAATGATAGAATTCCTGAGTTGAAACAATAGTTGAAAAAATTGTATTATCTTATTATATTTTACCTCTGGTTTTTCATAAAGTTAGATCTCCAGCATCTGAGTGTTTGGTAATAATTATGTCTTTCTAACTGTTCCACATGATCCACACTACAATTTGAAGCATTTTATAAGATATTAAATATAGGAGTAATAATAAAGAACTACTAATGTAACACCGAGATCTCGCAAAGACACTCTTACCATAATCTAGATGACGCAGCCATGGCTGATGTTAATCTGCTGAGTGAAGGCAGGTTGCCTCCTGGAAATATGTATTCCTTAATAAAGTCTCGTTTCTTCCTGAACATGTCATACCTACTGTCTTGAACTGCTATTGTCTAAACAAGATCCAAAGATTTTAATGGAAAGTTGATTAATATATGCTTAAAATTATGTAAAAATTATAAAAGCACAAGAATAACAATAAGAGAAATGAAATTGTATTAGTTAATTAACCAAAATTTTAAACCACATCTCAATTCATCTGCTTTCTCCGTTAAGATTGTGACATGAACTCCAACCTGAGCCCCCTCCCTACCGGTTGTTTTCTACTTTTGGGGAGAACACGCTTGATGTTATAATAATTTAATATTCGATGGAACTAAGATACCTGTAGTACAAAAATCCCATCCTCTGCCAATGCGGATTCACAACATCTAAAAAACTCTTCATAATATTCATGGCCAAAATGCTCTATCGCTTCACTGAAAATTAACATTTCTTGCTTAGATTACGAGGAACCGCTAACCATATGTGTCATAAGTAGTAACATTGTCATGAAAAAACAAATGCTCTAACTCACCAGCTTATTATCCTGTCGTATTTGAAAGTGTCAGGTATCTGCCTATAGTCACGTAGTAGAAATTTGATGTGATCCTGAACAATTAATTATATTAAGAAATAGAACTCATATGAGGAACCCAAAGATAGTACTAGATTGCAAATTGACATGCATGTAATTTTAATCTTAGCCTTCATTGGCATCTTATAAGAACTTGATTACCTGTAGATTAGCTTCTTTCACTTTAGTTTCTGCATAATTAATTTGCTCTTTCGAGAGGGTGATTCCGGTGTATTTGCATCCTGTTTGTTTGACTAGTTCAATAGCTAAACTCCCCCAACCACATCCTATGTCAAGAACCTGATGGTGTTTTTCAACTCTTGCCTAGACAGATTTCAAAGAAACATTTAAGCACAATGTTTGCTTAGAGAAACAATTGAAACATATACACCTGTTTTAGTAAAAATATGCAAATAATCACCTTCTCAATCAAGGAATGTAATTTTCTCAATTGTGCGGTTTTCAAGTCTTCATCCTCGCTCTATTGGAAGTAATACATTCAGAAAGTATATATTAATTACTTACCCACCTAACAAGGAACATTATTATCTTTGAAATGCATACCTTGAATATTGCACATGAGTATGTCATGGTCTCATCCAAGAATAGAGAAAAATGTTCATTACTCTAAAAAACATGTAAAGACAATATATTAGATGATATAACAGCCAAAACGAGGTGTATGAAGATGGAAAATTATGTCATGAAAAATATCCATATAAGTAGAAAAAGGTATTCATTCAAGATGATATTAAAACTTTCACATACCAGATCATAATGGGCCGAAATGTTATTGCGTGCTTGAGTAATAGTATTTTTCCTCATAACTTGATGATAGAAATACTTTGCAGTTGCTGTTTTAAATATTGCTGTCCACCATTTCCTAAAGCCACACACAACATATGATATTGTGAATAAATATTAACCTTGCAACATGTGACACTCATATGTGTATATAGAATCTTTAATTACCTTTCCCTAAATCTTGGGGTCAAAAGCTACACTCAAGAGAAAATCAGTAAAGATTCATGAAAATTAAGGAACTACAATTGGATATCAACCAAAAAACGTACCGTTAACAAGTTCAGAACACGATCATTTTTATCAATGACGGAGAAGTCTCCGTTTATGTAGGCCTCAGCAAGACCTAAACCACCTTTTGTGACAAGCTACAAGTTTAAAGCATGGCAATATATTTATCGAAGTGTTGACCTTAAAAATGTACTAACATTGTAAGAGAGTAACTGAGTAAAATATAGAAGATCTTGAAAATGTACTATAACACTCACCATAGGCTCCTCATCTGAAACACTATAATTTAACTAAAAATCACATTATTCTAAACTTAACTCTCATTTTGAAAAAACTCACACATCTTATCCTGCATTCATATCTTTATCCTTTTTCAAATATTTCTTTCTCTTTTTCTAATCAGGATCTTATATATAGGGTAAGGTTATTGTAAAAAAGACCAAAAGTGTGAGAAAGGTAAGAAAGAATCTCAGCCATTAGATCTAAATTAATTGAAAAGGGTAAACAAGTAATTTTATCATTAATTCAATTAATTAAAAACTTCCCATAACCGCCACCTTAATTATAGGAAGTATATAACACCATTCAGCAAGTATATAACACCATTCAGCATTCAGCAAGTATATAACACCATTCAACAAGTATATAACACCATTCAGTAAGTATATAAACCATTCAGCAAGTATATAACACCATTCAGCAATCAGCAAGTATATAACACCATTCAGCAAGTATATAACACCATTCAGTAATTATATAAACCATTCAGCAAGTATATAACACCATTCAGCAAGTATATAACACCATTCATTGACTAAACATATTTTTTTCTCTATATAAGTATAGCAATATGGTACTCATACTAAACATAAAAAAACGCTCGTTATTATGGTGTAATTTAAAAAAAAAAGTTACGTATAAAAAGTTGTTGACGTTTAAAAAAGACGGGGGGAAGTTACATGTGCATTACCTAATTTCTAGTGGGTTTAAAAGACTATATTGCCCTTAGATATTTCAAATCAGTCCAAATTAATGAAAATATTTTACAATTTGGTCCATATTGATCTCAACCATTAGATTAAAAGATCTAATGGCTGAGATTCTTTCTTACCCTACTCACACTTTAAGCCTTTTTTACAGGATCCTCTACCTATATATATATATATATATATATATATAGGGGAGGATATGGAGAAAACCTATATGAGTTCAAGAAACTTGGAAAACCTCATCTCCACCATTCATTTAGTTAATTTATAGTGGATATTGGCATGTTACAAAACCTGTTTTTTTAGAAATATGTTACAGTCTCAAAAAAGGTATAAAAACTTTTTTTGACTCTCTCTCTCTCGAGTCTGACACAGAAAAAATGTAACTGTTGGATTTGTTACACTATAATCTTTCTCTAAAACATGTAAAATATTTTTTCATATATGAAAAATTAGAAAACTCGTAAGAATATAAGCTCAAGAATGTTACACTTCATAGAAGCTGAAAAATCTGCGGTTGAAAACAAAAAAAGGTGTAACATGTGAAGTTAAATATAATGTAAACAGGTGAAGGTGTAATGTATACTCTCTCTCTCTCCTCCTGACACAAAAACTGTAAAATGTCAAATTCCAAAAAAGGTGTAACACGTGGCAAGTTTTGGTCTATCCATTGAGTTTCACGAGTTTTTTGAATTCATAGGGGTTTTCTCTTTATAATTGACCTATATATATAGAGAGAAAGTTTAAAATTCAAAAGCCTCTTAACGTGTGAAGATAAGCGACCAGTTTAGTAACGTAAGTAATTATCCAAATAATGTGTGTAATTAGGTTAAACCCAACCCATGCATAATTATGCAAATAACGTGCGTAATTAGGGTTTAACCAAACCCATACGGATTATTCAAATAACCTACATCATTATGTATTATAATGTGTGTAATTATGCAATAACGTGCGTAATTATGCAAAGTTAATTACGATTATGCCATTGCATTCCATTGAAAGCCTAGACTAGATCAGATGTGCGGTTGAGATGCTCGCGTACGCATCGCAGGCTAAGGTTGTTTTATATGATAACCGACCATATATATACATATAAATATATATATATATAAATATATATATATATATGGGTTCTAGAGTGAACACTGGTGTATTTGTGAACTGAATGAATAAATCCTTACACTTGATTTATATCATCAAATCGTAAAATACACTACTGTAGTTTCATTAGCAAATCTTGGTCATTGATTTACACTTGTGTATTGATAATCAAGGGCTATGATTAGTTCACACAGTTCACTATAAAGGAGGTTGTTCACAAATGAACCTAACCCTATATATATAGTAGGGTTCATTTGAGAACTACTATTATTGGGAGAACCATTAGAACCAATGTGAATATAACAAAATAAACCCACTACACCACCACCCAAAACCTAAACACCCACTACCACCCAAAAACCTAAACCACCACCCCACTCCCCTCAAAAAAAAAAAAAAAAAAAAAAAAAAAAAACAACTAAACCTCACCAAAAAATCCCCAAAAAACCTATCCCTCCACCCCTGAAAAACCTAACCCCCAAAAAACCTATCCCTCCAATATATATATATATATATATATATATATATATATATATATATATATATATATATATATATATATATATATATATATATATATATATTTACACTTGTGTATTGATAATCAAGGGCTATGATTAGTTCACACAGTTCACTATAAAGGAGGTTGTTCACAAATGAACCTAACCCTATATATATATATATAGTAGGGTTCATTTGAGAACTACTCTTATTGCGAGAATCATTAGAACCAATGTGAATACAACAAAATAAACCCACTACACCACCACCCACTACCACCCAAAAACCTAAACCCCCACCCCACTCCCCCCCCCCCCTCAAAAAAAAAAAAAAAAAAAAAAAAAAAAAAAACTAAACCTCACCAAAAAATCCCCAAAAAACCTATCCCTCCACCCCTGAAAAACCTAACCCCCCCCCCCCCCCCACACCCAAGCTAAATGCTTAAAACTAAACCATAAAGCTAAACCCCATAACTAAAATATATAGTGTTCTACATTGATCCTTCATATATATATATTATGGGAATAATCTATACAGAACACTATATATTGCGAGAACACGCTGAACAAAATTAATCATTCATTTTATCAATCTTAAGAACTATAAATGTTGTAATTATAGTATCTGGTGTTTCTCACTTTGGAATTCCACAAAAATTGAGAAACTTTCACTAATTATATAACTTAGGTTAAATTACTTACCCAAGTGTAAGTAATGTATTGGTAAAATACAAATGTAAAAAAAAACTTATGGAAAAATTAGTTTGTGTTTGTTTATCATATAGTATTAGATATATGAATGTAGGAAACAAGAAATTAAAAATATATTCGTAATTAATCAAAATATAAGTGATTTAAAATTGTTCGTTTTTGTTCTCGCAATAATTTAGTTTTAGAAATGAGGAAGGATATGATTCTACTACTGAATGCCATACATTGTAAGAGATAGCCAAAAGCAAATTTAGAGCATTTACCTTCCAATAAAATTGGGGGTTGTGAACTTTTAAATGAACTTTTAAAGAACTTTTCTTTTTGCTCCCTTCAAACTTGAACACTGTACCCCCTTCTTCGATTAAACTGTACAAATTAAAGTGAAATGATTTTGATTTTAGACAAGAGGCTAATGTTTGGGGTCAAATGAGCAGTTCCTGAATTTCTCTCCATATATAAGGTGATTGATTTTTGAGAGTTCCTTCATCATGAAATCAATCACTAGAGGTTCAATCTAACCTTATTTTTGTGTGTATATATGACTGTTCTTAATTGGGTGCACTAGTTTGATCTAGTTTCTCATCTTGTTTATACTTGTGCACCTTACTTTAGTTTTGAAAGAAATTGGTCACATGAAGTAATGTATGCATTGCTAATAAGAAAAAAACAATTGATACTCTCTCATGAGATGATTGACATGGGTTACTTTTGAAATAGACAATTAGCATATGAAAGAAGATTGTATGTAATAAAGTATGACTCACATTAAAGTTCCAAGGGTAATGTAATTTTGAAGAAACTTAACAATCAACGACCGTGCACCAGCTTCCATGAAAGAGAGTACCATCAGATTAGGGTTGTTGAGAATATCATAACTCTTATTAAGCATTATGTTTGCTGCAACAATGCCGGCCTGCAACAACATAAAAATCGACGTGAGATGTGTATTAATGTTTTCCATACATGATGAGTCACTGTTCCCTTTCGTTAATACAATATGGAACCTTAAACAAACTCTCTACAAGATACTTCGATACAAAATTGTTAAGTAAGGTTTCATTGACAAAGTATGTTACCTTCACTCCATCCTCATGTAATCCATAACCTATAAGAATCAAGTATGAGTTAGCATAGAGCTTATGTGATGCACACCCGAAGCATGAAATAACAGTGAGATAAAATTATTAATGAAAAGTAGGTAAAATCCAATTATTAATGAAAAGTAGGTAAAATTCTGAATACTCAAAAGATTACATAAGAACACACGGTGTGGACGTGGTTTTGTAACGTTTAGGTCTTTCCACACCGGACACTCCACCCCGGGAACGGGATGGAATGCAGCGTTGTTGTTGGGGAGGCATATTTTCCACCGACATGGAGGCAAAGGTGGTGTCGACGTGGTTTTGGGCAATTGGTGTGGGTTATAGCCGTTGGACCCCAACGACATATTTAAAAAAAGGATTTTCAATAAAAAAAAATATTAACTGGCATATATAAAAAAACTCAACCTTTTCCACTATTTTTTACCTCATTCTCTTCTATCCAACTCTAAACTTTATAAATTTTTTCTAGTTTTTAAAAAGAAATAATGCATTCACACAACCTCAACTTCAATCCAAACTACTCCTATGGTATGGGCGAAGTATCGAACACTACTTCGCCTCAAACATCTCAACTGAACCAACACCGTTATCACGATCCGAACATATTGGCGTACTCCCATCTTCTCGTGAACCTACCTTTTATGTTTCCACCACAAATGCAAGAACAACAACCGCTCACTCCTCTATCTCAAACACCCCCTACACTCGAATCGGTACCGGAAACTTAACCTACACCCGAATCCTCTACGCGAAAAAAACGAAACCATAAAAAGAAAACCGAGGTCTAGAAGGAAAAAGCAAAAGAGGATCTTCGCGTATATCTATGGACAAATGACGAAGAGTTGGTGTTGACGAAAGCTTGGCTTTCAATTTTGGAGAATTCTATTCTAAGTATAATTTATTTTATATTTATTGTAAAAAAAACATCTTACAATTATAATATATATATTTTTAATAGGTAACAACCAACATAGTGACGATTTTTAGAACCGAATAAACGACCGTTATCACAAACCTTGGGACAAGATTACTATCGGAAAAGATAGTCTCTCATCAAAATGGCTTGAAATAAATACTGCCATAACCACCTTCAATGGCCACTACAAAGGGCTCACCTTTAAATTTATTCGTCGTTGGGATATTGCGAAAAACTCCCCAAAATGGGCATGGGTACCTTTAGAGGGACAATCGTCGTTAAAAGGCCTAAAAGTTGTTCCTCTACTAATCGCTTTGATGCTAGTACCAAGTTTGAAATCAACTTAAGCGACGATGATCTTGAAGCCAAACGCCCACTTGGAAGAGATAAATCAAAAAAGAGGGCGCAAAGATCACACACTATGAGTGATGAAAGAAGCCCCGTTTTCCCCGGCATCAAAGATCAAATAGCTATGTTCAATAACATCTAACAAGGAAGAAACACCCAGAAGATAAAAGCTCTCGAGTTTACGAACGAAAGGAAAGAAAGTCGGATATGAAATCACTCGCTATAAAGATCGATCACCTTGAAGACGAAGAGAGGAAAATATATGAGAAAATGAAAGAAGAAATAAAGGCAAAATATGGTATTTAGTTTCGATTATTTTTTATTTAAGTTTCGGTTTTTTTAGGTTTCTTTTTTTAGTTATGTAATTTTTTCTTAATTATGTAATCTTTTTTTAGTTAAATTATGTAATTTTTTTTATTATTATTATTATATTAGTATTAATGCTATTTTAAAAATATTAATAGATTTTATATAATTTTTAAATATAAAATAATAAAAAAAAAATGTGCCACGTGTTCAATGACGCTACTCTTCCACATCTCATCTCACTCTTCCTTTTTTTTGCATGATGCCACTTTTCTTCTGACGCATGCTGATGTAGCAGTTACATGTCAAATAACGCCAACATTTTATGCCCCTCCACATCGTGTGGTGTTTGAAAAAAATATAACTCTTGGAAAAGAGTTACTTGAAAATTTCAAAAGTAGGTGAAATTCTAAATACTCAAAAGATAACATAAAGAAAAAGTCTGTCAACTGTTAGATAAAAATTACGTGAATTCTTATATATATAGCTCACCAATAAATCAAAGTAACTACATGTTTTCATTAATCTATTAATAAATGGGTAAGTCATATACGAAAACTTTAAGTTCTTTTAGACTATACGGTATGATTAGGCATTGGCGTGGGGCTTCACCCACGCCGGCACATCGCCCCGTGGCTCGGCGTTGGGCTTGTGTGGGGCACCGGCGTGAGGCTTTGGTTTGTGGTGGCGTGGAGTTTCATGGTTGGTTGTAGAGTTTGGGAGATGGTTTGACTAGTTAGGTTTTTTTTTTAACGCCTCTTTTCAAGCCACTTTCACCCTGTTCATTTTTGCGCTTGCCCCCTCTATTAACGTGGCAGCCAAGTGTCACTTCACGCCCTTCCTTTAATGATATAGTGTGTTATATAGTATATAGTGCCTCACAAACGTGAAACTCAAATATCGCTCCTAGCAAGTGGTGGATATACTTTTTGGGTACTGTGCCCACAAGCCAACCATACAGTCACGGCCTCATTTATAATTTAATGCCCTTAAATTAAAAAAAAAAAAAAATCTTTCTTAAATTTAAAAAAAAAAAAAAAATTTGAGCAGATTATTAATAATGAAAGAGTAGTTTTTTTTGTTTTGTTTTTTTGAACGGCCAACTAAATCACCGGATAAGTATCCTTGGATGTCCTTAATCGAGCAAATGCATCCCCTCCTCCATAACGGTCAGAGTTGGATGCATACCCCAAGCCACCAGTTCCAGGGAAAACTCGCCGCCCGAAGGCCCACTGCGGTAAAACCCGGTTCGGCTCGGTTTTGAACTGGCGACCTCCATAGAGATCTAGTTCTAAACTTCATTGACACCACCAATATCCTTTAAAGTGATGCTAGTAAGAGTTGAACTTGAGATCTCTAGGAGAGAAACCAAGTGACTAACCACTACGTAGTTGAAATTAATTAATGAAGAATAGTTGAATAGAAGGAGTGTGAAATAGAATTTTTTCGAATGAAGAGTAGTTAAATAGAAGGAGAATGTGAAATAGAATTGTTGAAGCGATTGGAGAGGAAGATGATTAAAAGGAAATAGGTATTCATTTGTAGGACAACCTAGGTTGTGGCACTAAAAAGCTAGGTACCTTTGATTTCAAACATAGGCATTTTTTTTCTTTTTCTATCAATTAAAAAGTTTAATAATAATAATAATAATAATAATAATAATAATAATAATAATAATAATAATAATAATAATAATAATAAATGGAAGATTAAAGGAAGCTTTATAGTGCATTTCTTACTTAATTTATTTTAGCCGACTTACTATTTTCTTTTACTTTAGAGTATTTTTTTTAATTAATTCAATAAAAAGTATTATACCAAATATCAAAGTTATAATTATTTTGTTTTCACCGGGCATGGTTCTTTACGCACATCAACAATATATATGAAATTCCGACGTCAAAGCTTTGGGCTTTCTTTGGTACAAACACAGGGCGCGTCGGGGTGTTTTAGATTGGGAGAAATGGTGTAATTGCGATGTAATGTAAATGTACTCGTTTTCGGGCCTTTATTCCTTCTTGGAATAAGGTTCCTTTGTGTTTAATGAAAGTTAACCTTCAAAAAAAAAAAAAAAAACAATATATATGAAATGGGTCCTAATAATGTTTCAGTCTAAAATCTTAATTTCACACTCTGTATATGGGACCTGTATAAAGTTATACTGCCTTTATAGAATAATAATTGACATGACAAATATTGGGTCGTATAATGTTATACGACTCATATACGTAGAGGAAATATTAAGTCGTATAACATTATATGGGTCGACATTCTATACGGGTCGTATAATGTTATACGGCTGTATACATGGACAAAAAAAAGTATTCTTTGACATTTTTTTTTGTGCAACAATCAGTTATACGGCCCGTATAAATGTAGGAGTGTGAAAATAAGATTTTAGTGGTGTGAGAATAATACGAGCCTTATCATCATTTCTTATGTGTCATTACTATCAGCATTTAAATTTTCAATGGGCATAGGGTAACCTGCCACCTTCTAAATAGGTAAAATATTGAATAAGTGGTAACAGAATGTAACATGGGTGCATTAATAGGTAAGACTTGCATGACATTTGTTGGTAAAAAATGTAGGTTGGTTGCATAAGTAAGAATACCTTGGTAAGCTCCACAAAACACAATGTTTCTCTTTCCTTGAATGGTATGAAGCTCAAGTGAAGCCTTTGATGCAGCAAGCGATGGAACTGGATATCCAGTTGACCACTTAAGTACCGTACTCTCTGGAGTTTGGGGCGGGTTAATTGTAACAAGAAAAGGTAGTCCCTTGTCATCAATGTTCTGCATTTTCATATAAATAACTAAAGGGTTGTTGCACTAGTTCACAAATGCACTTAAAATGAAGTAGGCATAAGGCATTCACACAGGTTCTACACCATCTTGGTAATTAAATAGATGAACTAATTATAAAGTATAAGATGGTATCATATGTACCTGGATCGCATTTAGCCAGTAAGTTAAGCATACTTTGTTATCCACTGTTTCACGGAAGTTCCATGCGCTCCATGCTGTTTGGTTTCGGGGCATTAATTTTGCGTCACGATGTATAAACATATCACTGCAAATAAGACTTTAATTAGTCTGCATTTCTAATCATCAATAAAATGGTATCATGAGAAGTAGAACAGTTGTGTACATTAATTTTTTTTTTTATATTCAAAATAATTTACATCGAGATAGTTGGTAAACGGGCAACAAGCTGCGCCGCTACCCCTTTTTGAATAGCAAAACTAAGCCTTTTAAAAACTACGTCCATAGATCTCGGGGTCATAACATTACTATGCATGACCCTTTGAACTCGACTAAGTACATTAATATGAAAGAATTTAATTAAGTGCAACTTGTAGGTACATAATTAAAGGCACTGAGCACATTAGGAAAATAGGAAATTATACATTTTAAAACAAGAAGGTGAGCATACCTATATACATAATTAAAAGCGCCGAGTATTCTTTTTTCTTCATATGAAGCTTGTTCTCCTAGCAATGTGAGAGCATCTGGGGCATGTGTGGCTATTATGCATCCATTACACCTTTCTTGAGAGCCATCTTCACAGCTTATCACCCAACCTGTTCGTATTTTGTAACGTTCAATCATGGTTCAACTAGTATTTACTGTGGACATTCTTTAGTACCATTAGGAGACACGCAATGAGAGGAATTTAGATAGCAAGAGCATTCCCGTAGATAAAAAACATGGTAAAATCCTGGCCAAATTTTACATGGTAACATATGGTATATGTTACAATTTTGTTACTATAAGTAGTCGCTAGCCCTTATGATTTCTAGTATAATCCCGCCTAAAAATAAAGATGGCAAGTTCAAAGGAGAAATAGGACCCATGGTTATATATATATATATATATATAGAGAGAGAGAGAGAGAGAGAGAGAGTTAGGATTGTGTGAGAAACACTAGACTAATTAAGAAACTTAAGAAACATTCTGGATCATATATTTTCCGTAATCTTTTTGTAATATACACATATGTATAATTTAAAATTGACTATATGTACCCTGTTCGAGCTCGAACAAACGTGCTCTTAGACATTAATGAAATTGGGTATTGAGCTCATTAAAAGCCTAAACCTAATGTCAATGTGCTAGTAACTAATGTAAACAATAAGTATAGTTTTGTAAATGGGCCTATGCTGGTATTTGTATGGGTATACCTTATTAAAAAAATATTTAACATATACAATCGGGTTTTTTTTTCATAAAATAACGTGCTCTACGAAATATCGGGTTCTGGCCGGTGGTCCTCCCCGCCCACCCCAGGGCCGGCCATGATATACATATATGTATATAGTCAATTTTAAACTATACATATCTTTATATTACGAAAGTTTAGGGAAATGTGTGGTTCAGAATGCTTCTAAAAAATATGGTAAAATCGCAGCCAAACTTTACATTGTAACATATGGTGTATGTTATAATTCTTTTACTATTTGTACTTGCTAGCCCTTATGTTTTCTAATATAATCCCGCTTTAAAATAAAAATGGCAAGTTCAACGGAGAAATAGAACCCATGGTTCTATATATATGTGGGGTGGGGGTGGGGGGTAGGATCGTGTGAGAAACACTAGACTAATTAGGAAATTTGTGAAACATTGTAGACCACACATTTTTCATAAGCTTTTCGTAATATACACATATTTATAGTTTAAAATTGACTAGATACATATGTGTATAATTTAAGATTTGACAATATACACATACGTATATAGTCAATTTTAAACTATACTTATGTATATATTACGAAATAAAATGAAGGATTTTTATTGGTTGAAATTTCTTCTTTTTTATTCTTACAAAAAAAAATTCTCATTTGAACCTTCCACTATATATATATATATAGAGTGTAGATCCTACGGAAAGTGTGTTTTTCCTAAAAAGTGTAAAAAGTCATGAAACACAATAATTTCAGGCATAAAACACACCTAAAACTCATAAATAATAGAATGAAGATTACTAAAACATCATATTCAAACTCTAATAGTCCATAAAAACTTCAAACACACCATCGTAGAACTATGAATTTAAAACACAAAAGGCTAAACAACATAAACCACCAATAATATTTGTCATTCCATAATCAGAGTCTTAACATCTAAAACACAACACAAAACCCACATACATAATGTTTTAGCAATCTTCATTATGTTATTTGTGGGTTTTTGGTGTGTTTTATGGTTGACATTATGGTGTTTTATGACTTTTTACACTTTTTATGAAATTTGGACTTTCTAGCCAACTCCTAGCCTATATATATATTGGGAGAAGATCATGCGAGAACCACCTCTTATTGTGAGAACCGCGAGAAACAATGTGAACACACTAAAAATGCCTAAAAATAGCTAAAAATCACAAAAAAAAAAAAAAAAAAATTTGAATTTTTTAATATTTTTTATAAAAAAATCGCTACTTTTCGAAGCCAAAAAAAATTTAAAAAAAAAAATATTTTTTTTTTTGCTTCTAAAAGTAGCGATTTTAACATAAAAAATATTAAAAAATTCAAAAAAAAAATTTTAGATTTTTTTTTTTATTTTTTTAGATTTTTTTTAGGTTTTTTTAGGTGTTTTGGGGGTTTAGTTTTTAGCATTTTAGCTTGGGGTGGGGGGGTTTAGGTTTTTGGGGGGTGGGGGAGGGGGGTTTAGGTTTTTTTTTGGGGGGGGGGGGGGGTTAGGTTTTTTTTTTTGGGGGGGGGGGGGGTGGGGGGGTTTAGGTTTTTTTTTGGGGGGGGGGGGGGTTAGGTTTTTCTTAGGTTTTTTTAGCTATTTTAGGTTGTGTTCACATTGGTTCTCAAGGTTCTCACAATAAGGGTGGTTCTCGCATGTGCCCCTCCATATATATATGTAGGAAGGATAAAACGAAAACTCACTTGAGTTAAAAAAAAAACCTAGAGAACCCTATGTAACATTTTTTTCTAAAAAAACACGGAATGTAACATGAATATAACTGAACATTTTTATAAAAAAATGTAAAAAGCGCGGACTAGTTTTTTATAAAAAAATGTTCAAAATCTGTATGTTACATTTTATGGACATATATATTATGTAACATAAAATTTTTAACATTTTTTTAGGAAAAACTATTCGGCTCTTTTTTTGTTTTTTTACAAAAATGTTCTAAATATTTATGTTACGTTCCCTTTTTTAGAAAAAAAATAAAAATGTTAGATAAGGTTTTTATAAAAGTTTCTTATCAACTCAATTGTGTTTTCTTCTTTTATTTTACCTATATATATAAGTGAGTTCATTGGAGAACCACAAAACGCGAAGAACCACGGAACCAGGGGTAAAATAAAAACAACTCATAAAAGATTCATTTTTACATATAAACAATTTACTTTAATCAAATAATTTTCGTTGATTTTGTATATAAATACATATAGAAGCTTTTTCAATATAATTATAGAAAAACAAAAAAATATAGAAAAGAATATTTTTTTACAACAATTTTTTATGGCTTCTACATATGTTCAAGAAAATGATTTTTAATTTTTTTTTCATGTAAATCTAGTGGTTCCCATGTTCACCATTAATTTTTTGTTTCTATTGAACCTCATACTATATAAATGTGAGTATTTTTCATGGTTAGATGTTCTCTATTAACATAGCACAAAATTCAGTGGCCAATCCAAGGAACTAATTTTCCATCTTTTCCATCAAACATGATCAAAGTGAGATAGAAAAAGGCACATGACCTAATAGCCAGTGGTGGATTTACGTAGTCATCACTGGTGTCAAGACACCAATAGTAAATTGTTTATTATTTACGTATCCCACATAAGAGTGCGACACTGATTCACTGAACATAAGTGTTGTAATATGCCAATATGGTCAAATTCAAAAGAATACAACTACAGTTAATAAATTAAAGCAATTATTTACCACTATCAAGTTTTGACACGGATTGAACTGAGCAGCCTATTCTTATTTTGCAGCCATTACATTCCAGATTCTCTTTGACCTGTCATTCATTCCAACATATATATAGTTAGGATGGTCTAACACTGAAACAGATAGAGGGAAAATAAAAAGTTCACCTTTGTAACAAAAGTATGTGAACAACTTCTGATGGTAAGCCATTGAGGGCGACCAAAAACCTGATAAAAGATGCACAAATAAGCTTTATATAACTTTTTTTCTTCATACATTATTGTGTTGATTTAACGGAAGACATTTGTGCGCATTATTGTGTTCATTTAATGGAAGAGTGATAGAAAATGGGAGAGGAAGTAACATATACGTGTTATGTATACATTTCATGGTTATTCGTTTCTTGCACTTTTCTACTTTTCGTTTTATATTGAACATGTGTATGTCTATATGTGTGTGTATGTATACCGACATGCGAACATGTATGTTTGATCATCCATGAAATACAACACATACTATTTAGGTTCCACAAGGTTTCTCAGAATCAACTGGAATGGTATTGAGGGCTCATTATTACTTTCTCTTTATTACTTACCTAACCTTCTTTTAATTATATACGCCTTATTTTTTTTTTTAACGGCCAACAAACTCAATCCCGAGTACTCTCGGAGCTTCCACTGGACAAACGGAGTACTCCGAGAGTAACTCGAGTCCACCAACAATTCCGGGGAAAACCAAGTAACCCACCCGCCCGTAAGCACGACGGTGAAATTACCGGAAAAACCCGTTTGGCTCAAGGATCCAACCCAGGTTTCCCTAGGTCTCCTATTATTGCCCACCAATGCCTCACTCTGCACCAAGTGGGAGTCGAACCTGCATCTCTCAAGAGAAATGCAAACCCTCCACCACTTGATCTAGAGATCATTGGCTATATACGCCTTATTATGCTACTAAATTGTTTTTGAGAAGAGTTGTACCTGAAGCATGTGTTGTCTCTGAAGGGTTGAGAGAATTAAAAATGCAGAGAAACTTAGAATTTGTTCCGCAGGGTAAGGCCAAATTGAATAGCACATTGGTACCTGTGGTATATATATGTTAGGAAATTATAAGCCTTTTGAAGAATGTTGGATAATGGAGTTTGAAGTTCGCTCACAAGATAAGCCTTTTGGAATAATTCAGAGTAACCACGTGACTTGATGAAGCTTTGCAATGTTTCTAGGTGACTAGTATCTTGGTTGTCTTCCAGATACCTGTATTGCTTATATTATTAGATATAGGTGCGCTGCTAGCTAGCCTTGATAAATGTTCGATAACAATTAACTATCAAATTAAGTTTATATTAAGCAGACATGAAGGGTAAGGTTTAACATCTTTGTATGTACAATTAAAGAGATGAAAATA
>JARYGA010021455.1:0-28798 GCA_030545235.1 Helianthus tuberosus
AGAATAGCAACCTAGCTGTTTTCTCTCTTGATCAGGTCTCTTGGTTCCTTAAGTTCATCAGCATTAGCAGCGTGCATGGATCACATAATTCGCACCTGGCTCTCAGCCATACAAACTCCCCCTTGAATGCTGATCTCTCAACCAGAATCTGATGCATGCTCTTCCATCTTCAGACTCCCCCTTTCAATCTGCTGGGATCGTAGTCTGGAATAGTATTCTTACAGATTCTAAGATCGTAACCTGTCTCATACCTGCAAAACGCTACCTTAAACATAAATTTCACAAATTTAACAATTTGACAAATTTACATATCTCATGCAGATATCGTCTCAAAATGATTTATTCCCTGATAATCACTTGTAAGAATATCATTTTTATCAATCACACTCTCCCAAACCTATTCATCATGTTTAGCACTTTGAATTTTGAAAATCAGCTTTCCAACATCAGTTGTCGAAAATCTTTTTGTATTTTCAAAATTTGAACTAAAACCACTTGTAGGAATGGAATTGAAATAGAAAAGAAATATTTACAAACAATATTTTTGTGAGTTTGTGTAAGAGGATCATATCAGTTTTTGAGACAAATCACTAGCACCATTAAGCTTTAAACATTTTAAGCACTAAACGACTGACGTTGATTGACGATATAGTTGTCTTCTTAAACCCAATCTAAAAACTTTCGAAATGCTTTCCGATACATTAAGGTATATTAATTTTGCACTAAGTTCTTATGGACCCCACGATCTCAGCATATCCCCTCATCATGCAATACACTAACTCGAGTAATACCTTTAAACTTTCATCAACTGTGATATGTGCGAAAACAATGCAGAATGTTTAAACATTAACAATCAGGTCGATACTTCCGTATACGCAGAGAAAGTCCAATGTTTAAACAAAATAAGAAATAAAAACAAGTTGAAAGTGTTTAGGCTTTAACCACCAGTTCGATACTCCCGTATATGCAGAGGTGATCCAAAGCTTAAACGAAATACCAATAAAAATAAAGCAGAATGTTCTGGCACTAACATCCAGTTCGATACTCACGTATACGCAGAGGATGTCCAATGCTTAAACAAAATAAAGAAATCAAACAAGTTTAAATCTTTGCAAAAAGAAATGCACAATCACAGAGACTTTTTCAGCAAGTTGTGAAATTTCACAAACTGACCGGTTTTTATGTTTTTTTAGCATTCAGCGAGATTACTGAGCAGGCACACAGTCAAGAAGGACAAAACTAAGTACTATGCTTTCAATCATG
Organism: Helianthus tuberosus; assembly: GCA_030545235.1. NCBI lineage: Eukaryota > Viridiplantae > Streptophyta > Magnoliopsida > Asterales > Asteraceae > Helianthus > Helianthus tuberosus. The sequence goes on from JARYGA010021455.1 coordinate 1,264, forward strand.
TTTCCCACTAGAACTAGGCTTTTTATTTAAGTTTGTATCGTTATCGCAAATCTACTAGTCAAGCTGAGCCTATCGTCACATCTTTAATGAAACCGCTTATCACATTTTAACAATTCGTTTCTTTAGCGTGTTGTGATAGTCCAGTGATTTACTATCATTTCCTCTTTTCTCAACAAAACTTAATTTTGCTTTTTCCAATGTTTTTTACATTTTCAAATTTTCTAATTTTTTTTAAAAATTTTACTCCTCCTAAAATCAAAATATGTTTCAATTTTGATTTTCTGGGAAATATTTGAAACACTGTACAAAGTAAAGTAACAAACTGATATCGAATTGCTTCAATTCGCCATCCTCTTGGCATAAACAATCAGAACTTCCCCTTTCAACAAACTATTTTCCCATTATAATTTCAAAACACTTAAGTTTGTTTTAATCAAAATGGTTTTTCCGGAAAATAAGTTTTGTTGATTTTACCACTTGTAGGTTAAGGGATTCATTCATCATGTTGTTTTCCAAAAAAAAACATACCACTTGTAGGAAAGATAAATCAAGTACAATTTAATGTACCTGATTAATCTTGTATGTCGAAATAACACCGAAGTGAATTTCTCAAGAAAGATGCCGATTCATGCTCCACGCTTACCAACTTGGGAGCTCTGGCAAGTCAGGTTTTTTCAGTTAGAGAAATTCTCCCAAGCCTGATGGTCCTTGGGAGATTCCGAGTTATCAACACTCGGTTTCTTTCCTTTCATCTTCTTCTCATAGAATTCCTTTACCCCTTTGACTTTCCCGTCAACCATTTTTCCAAAAATATTTTTAACTTTGGGATTAAAGGCCTTTTCAATATCGAATTCTTTCTTTTCAGAAAAAAATTGATTCGAAATCTCAACTTTTCCAATTTTTGTTTTAAAATTTTCAGCCCTCAATGGTGGAAAATTTGCATCATCCATTGGCGGGACTGGTTTCTCATCTTTGGAAACAACATGTGGCTCATTTGACTTTATGGAATCAGATTCATTGCCAGAAGATAGCTCCTCTGATTTTGTCGAATCAGAATCATAGCTAGAACTTCTATCAAATTTCTTAACAACCCACCTTTGGTTGTTAAGCTTCACATTTCTTTTAAAGACACTTTTCGAACACTCACCAACCTCAAATTTTGAATTTTCAAACACTTTATATTTCTTGGTTGGTGACTTATTTTTCTCAACAACTTTTCCTTTCAATTTTTTAGAAACTCCCTGTTTTGTTTGTATTGCCTTAGGACAATTCCTGGCAATAGTTACAATTGTTTTGCATTGAAAACAGGTTCTTGTCTCTTTCCTCTGTTGAGTAACATCTTTCTTCATTTCTTCTTGCTTCTTAGCTAGGAATTCTTTGTTCGTCTGCTTTCTGAACAACTGCTCTTTTTCTTCTTTAGTTGATGTTCCTGAAACAAAAACAGTTTTTGGTTTATAAGTTTTCTCATTTTTATGATTTTTTGGTGGAATAAATCCAAGACCTTTCCTTTTGAAATTACCATTATGGTTTGGTTTCTTTTGAAAACCAGAACCAGAACTGTAACCCTTTTTCTTGTTTAACCTTTGTTTATCTCTTGAGGTGTACTTTTTAGGTTTTTCAGTAAGATTTACATCTTTTATTTCAGAAATATTAATTTATGTTAGTTTGAAAACCTTTTTGATCATTTTAGTTTTAACATCTCTTATTGGAAATTCTTCATCAGAATATAATTTGTCAGAATTATTCAAAGTATATACAACTTTGAACATTTCATCATTCAAATTAGATTTTGATAATAGAAATTCTTTATTGTAAACCAATTTGCCTCTTTTGACTGTTGGACTTGACGTTTCAGATTGTGACTCTGATTTTGACTCCAACTTTGACTCTTCGGATTCATCTTTATCCAACACCTGATCGACCACTTTCTTTATCAACTCGGACTCATGATCAGTATCAGACAAAATGAAAGTGACATCAATGTTGTCTGGCAAATTATCTGAAGGTTCAGATTCCCACTGTAAGTTGGTTGCCTTATTGACTCTTTCTGAATTTGGATTTCGTGATGAATATCCATTTTCAAGTGGGGGTGGACACTTGTTGTAACTGGCACTATGTTTCTTACCAGAATTCTTCATTTCAGTATCCTTCTTCTTTACTGGAATCTTTTCTTCAGATATGTCATCTTCTTCAAATGCCTTCATGCTTTCAACGGTTGGATAAATCATGTCAATAACATAAGAAGTACATGAGTAACTTTTTAACAAACTGTTTACTCTTTCTGTTTCTGTCCTCTGTGTTTCTAGTTTCTGTTCCAGCACACCACACTTCTCAATGTAATTGTTTACAATTTTTCTGCTTTGTCATGAAAGCTCCTTGAAGTGTTTTCATAGTTGTTGCCTGTTCACTACTTGATTGATTGTATTGATTCATGGCTTTGTTCAAAACATCGTAGGATTCTTTCAATCTGTTCATGTTATGAATCAAAGTACTTTTTTGCTTCTTTACTGCCTCACAATTTTCACATATCACCGGAATCTTTCGTGTATCAGCTTCTGCTTCAACTGTGAACACTGGAATTTCTTTTGCCTTTTTCTTTATTACACGAACTTCGTCATCATCACTGTCATCACTGTTAACTTGTTTTTTAACTTTCTTCTTTTTCGCTCGAACTTTTCCATCATCACTGTCATCACTTTCCTCTAGCATTCTTAAGTGCTCTTTCATTCTGTTTGCATAATAATCATCAGTATCACTATCATCAGCAACTCGAGCAACAAAAGCTTTAGCCAAAAATTCTTTATCTGGACAGTAATTGTCCCAGCTAAAACCTTCTCGTAACCTTTCATCATCTTGATTAATCAAACATGCTTTATTATCAGCTGAAATATATTTATCCCAACTGAAACTTTTAGACGAACTTTCATCAACTTGATTCACCATATACGTTTTCTTTGATTCTTCAATCTCTTTCCTAGCATGTGCAGTTTGTGGTTGTTGTTGAGGTGGTTGTTGAGCAACTTGATGGTAAATCGCTTTCCGATAGTAATCATTGTTATTGAACGGATTTTGAGCTCCACTTGCTTCACGATTTGTGCACTCTCGTTTGAAATGCCCTTTTTCCATGCAACGAAAACAAGTAACTTTAGATTTATCAAAACCTAAAGTAGACACATTTGCATCACGAAAATCATCTCTTCCTATGATCTGTTTGAATTTCTCAGCTCTTCTCAACACACTCGCCAAACACCACTTTATATCCATTAATTCCATTTCTTCAGCATCAATCTGATCGTAATCCTCTTTTGTCAGCATTGTATTTCCGATCCGACCTGCAACCAAACTCCCATACGACTCTAACACAGTCACCAACTAAGACATGTGACTTTTTGCAATTTCTTTCGAGTAATTTTGATCATTTTCAAGATTTAGAGCAATGTTGCATTGTAGAACTTTTCCATTCTTGGTTGCTGAAAAATTTGGATCGAATGAAGGATATGAAGAAAAACTCATTTTGTTGTTTGATCCTTTAGATGACCCCCCAGAAGAATTTTTAGCATTGAATGCAGTTTCTCTCTTTAGTGACATGTTGGTTTTATCACTGATACCTCCTTTGTAATATAAACCAATATCTTGTTCACCATCAAAATCTTTCATTCTTGAGATCTTCCGTTGTTCCATCTCTTGAGCTTCAATTTTTTCAATAAACTTACTCAGTGTTAAATTGCTAAAATCTTTTTTATTCCTTAACATCATAAGATATGTGCCCATATCATGTGGCAACGCATCAGCCAACTTTTCAATCAATTCTTCATTATCTTTTGTGATGCTCAACCTCTTCATGTTTGCTAACAGATTGCAATATCTTTCTATGATCTGCTTAGTGTTTTCAAGTCTTAAACCACGAAATAGATCAAACTCTTTTTTCAAAAGTGATTTTTTGTTCTTGATCATCTCTTTACTTCCAACAAACTTTGATTTTAATGCTTTCCAAATTGAATATGCAGTTCCATTGTGTTGCAATAAAACCAAGATATCTTCTTTAACGGCTTGATGCAATAGACTCGTCATCATTTTTTTCATCTTTGTATTTCTTTTTCTCTTCAGCACTTAGATTTTTAATTGAAATGACCTCTTCATCATCATTCACTGGTCTAACATATTTTGTTTCAACATATTCCCAAGCATCCAAGTAATTTGCTTGAACCCAATTTTCGAATCGTTCCTCCCATCCTTTATACTCCTCAATGTTCATGAGCTTTGGCGGTTTTTGCATGGTGCCCGCTTCTTTTTCTTACATCGTGTTCTGAGCAATAGTAATTGGAGTAGCAAACGCGTTGTAAAACTCTTCTTCCATGATTCGGTTTTCAAAATTTCACAACTTTTGACTTTTTAAACGAAATAACTCCTTCAAACGAAACACCCTTTGGAGCAAAATCAGCTTCAAACGAAATAACCTTCTTAACTGTTTCGTACGAAATGACTGATTTCGTACGGAATGAGATCACTTTCACACGAAATAGATGATTTCGTACGGAATAACTATCTGATGAACACCTTTCAAGCGAAATAGCAGTTCCGTGCAAAATAAAACTACTGATTTCGTACGAAATGAAAATTGAACAAACTGATTCACATGAAATAGTGGTTTCGCGCGAAATAAAATCTGATTTCGTACGAAATGAAGGCAATGCTCAAACAAAATGATATCAACTTTCGTGCGAATTGACACTTTCGGACAGTTTTTGAACAATTTGATCAAGTTTTACTTTAAATTAAGGTCTGATTCTTTCTAGGGTTTGTTAAAACAGTGTTTCGCACAAAATATTTCAAAATCAAGTCATTTTATCTGTGGAAACTTGTTGAATTTTGAAAAGAAGGTGTAGAAATCAGAAATTGCAGCTGAAATGGTAAGAACTCCTCTTCCTGAGCTCTGATTCCACTTGTAGGATCGTTTTCACAACCGAAACGAGTCGTTCAGAAGAGTTCTTTTCAATACGAGTGGCGAAAACAATCGTATCAAAATCGTTTCAGCTGAATTGCACAGAATATCACTTTAAACTGTCTTTGTATTGATATCAAGTCGATTTACAATGCTGGAGACACTTCGGCAGAGCTCCGCTATCGGAATCAGAAGTCGTACAAATGAAATCACAAGACACCTATTTATAGGCCAGCTATTTCATACGAAACACCTTCACACGAAAACTCATTTCGTACGAAATGACATTCTTCATTTCGTGCGGAATAACTAAACTCATTTCGTGCGAAATGGTTTAGTCTATTTCGTGTGAAATAGCCTTTTATCACATTATCTCGAACATCGTGCCCTGATCTTTCTATACTATTACAAGACTCGATACTAGACGAAGTCAACAGACATATGCACCAACAACTTTTGAAGGGTTTGATTTGGATATCTTATCTTAGATAAGACATATGAATCAAAGCTTTGATTTAAATATCTTTTGTTTAAAAGTCCTTGTGGAACTTAGTACTTGAATGGTTTGTAAACTTAACTTGAAGTTTGTTGGTTGGTACTTAACAATTTGGGTTTGTATTATTTTGAAACTTATGAATGGATGAACATCATGTTTTAATCACATAGTTGTTTATTATATTTGAATGCAATGATATTGATCAAGTCACACAATACATGCTTTCGCAAAAAGTCAGGGTGTGACAGTGTAGGAAATGCATGGAAACATGCAGTGCTTGTACTGAGAAGGATGAAAATTTAAGATCTAGAAACATTGAATTTACTAAAATTGAGAATTTATTTAAAGAAAAATGTAAAGAAATGTTTGAAAATGAAAAGATTTTGAAACAAAAAGAAGAGGAGCTGACACATAATTGTGTTGGTCTTGAAAAAGAAAATGAGATTTTAAAGTAAAAGTGTTCAGCAAACTGCAACGAATGTTTTCAAAAAGATTATATCATTCTAGAGTTGTAAAAAGAATATGATGGGATAAAATACTCACATCATAGAGTAAAAGAAGCATACGAAACTTTGAAAAGTCAAGTTAAACGTCTTTAAGGAAAAGTTTTAAAATATTCTGAAATGACAAAATTTCTTGAAAAACTAAGTATAAAGGTGAACAATTGGTATTAAATCGATATATTGATGAAGTTGCTGAGCTAAAACGAGAATTCGCTAAAAAGGAAAAGAAAAATAACAAACTTCAAAGTTATCATGCTTCTTCATATATTCTTGAACGCATTTTCAATGACTTACTCCAAATCTGATGTTGGTGAATCAAAAGTGGTAAGTAAGGTTGTTGAAAGAGTTTTGAAAGAAGAAAATCAAAATGATTCTACCAAGAATAAAAATTCCAAATCACAGTTTGAAGATGAAGAGAGCTTTCATAAAAAAAATATTTGATGAATTCAAAATCTGAGACAAATACGAATGATGATCCAATAATGTTGGCATATTATATGGTTGGATCGGACAAATCGTCGGCCACCATAAACACTACCAGGATTCCAAGAATTAGATTATATTCTGAGCAAAACCAAGTTTATCCGAAAAAAGGTCACTCACCGGAGGTTGTCGGGGTAGAGGTGGCCGTCGCTGCTCACCGGTCGAGCACCACCACCTCCGCCACCGTTCCGCTTCGTCGCTACCTTCCCGGACCGCTATCCCTCACAGTATGACGTGAACAACCATAACACGGCGTTTCTGGTTGCCGGAAAAATAATGCCTCTAAAAATTCGCGTGGAGCCTCCTCGTTACCCGATCTAAGCATGCATGGAGTGAAAACTTGAAGATAAGCTTGGTAGAAAGTTGATCGGAGCCTCACTGGAGTTGCTCTCGAGCCTAAACGGCTGGGAATATTCAAAAACAGACACCATCATCGCATCGGTGAGGTCAAATATAGTGGGAGAGGTTGGTTTGGCCAGAAAAATCCCGCCGGAAACTCGTCGGACGGTCGCCGGACCACCACTGCGGATGGCCGACCGCCGCGGTCGTGTTCTTGCAAGTTGCCGGCTTTTGTTAGAGAGAGAGAAAAGAAAAGTGTGTGGTGGCTATGGTTTCTTTTTAGAAATGAAGGGGGAGAGTTTGAGATGTATATATACTAGGGTTTGTGGTGGGTTGGCGAGTATACAAGTTTAATACATAGCATAAGTATAAAAGATTTAAACGAATCCACATGGCAAACTAAGTTATCATGCTTAACGTATAAACTGGCATGTGAATGTTCAAGTCAACCCTCTGATTACCGCATACAATGAATTTAACATGACCACAAGTCTACGTGCGGTGCGTTACTCCTATAGTGCTATACATGTTAAAGGGAGGCTCGTACAAAGTTAATGACAAGTTTATCACACAAAAGAATCATCTAGAATACCGAATTTAGCATGCATGTATTGGATTGTTTGTGCATTTTGTATAAAAGTCTAAGTGTGTAGGTTTAATAGTAAACATATTGCACCCAAAGTGTAAAATGGAAAAAGGGTGTTCGAGTATACTCACGGTTTTGCTAAATTTTTAGTTAATCCTGCGAGCGAAGTGTGGTTGACGTAGTACAGGAACGCCAAGGTTACCCTATCCCGCGAATGAAGAGTTGTCGACGTAGTACATGAACGCCAAGGTTACTCTACAGGGGGTAAACGAAGGCGTGAGTTTGTTGGAGTTTGAATGGAGGATTTTGATACGAAATTAAAGTACGTAGTATAGTGTGAAAGTATAAGTAAACAAAAAGTATATTCTGTCCGAGCACTTCACACGACATTGCGGGTCCTGGTTTGCCCGACATAATCAGTAACAAGAGACGCGGACACAGAATAAGCGGAAAACCGAAACACAAATTGTTCGGACAAAATAACAGTTCAGACGACAGAAGCCTTTCACGCGAGTGGGACCACCCTTTTGCGCGAGAGAGACTGTTTGGTGAACCGATCCTCGTTTGAATGTTTTAACTATCAATCAGTTATGTTCGTGAGTTCAGTTAAGTTATTTAGTTATTAGTCCAGAATGCTCATAGAGTTCATAGAAGTCATGCATGGAGGTAATAACCTCGTTATAGTTCACCAAAGCACAAATTAGTTAACTTAGTTAACTAACCGGTTGGTCATGAATACATAAATGGAAATAACAAAATGTAAATATTAGCCAAACAACCGAACAAGGACAACCCAGGTGTGCCAACTTGACATAGAAAGAATGAACTAAGTATCGGAGGCTGGACAAGGTTAATTTGTTCTAGGTCTAGGAGATTGTTTGGCCGTTCGTTTACATGTCCAAGTGAGATGGTGGAACTAGATTGGGAGCCAAGGCTTCCACAGATCACACACTGTTATTACAGAGTTGTCTATATTGAGAATAGGGATCTGAAATACATTACAACACTTAGAAAATGTCGAAACATAGTGAAACAGTCCCATTCAGACGACAGAAGCATCCTTTCGCGCGAAAGGGGCTAACCTTTCCTGCGAGGGGGCTATATTTTCGGGCGACTAGTACTATTTCGAGGTGAAATTAGTTCGGTTTTGGTTGAACTATTCACCCTTTTCAGCTGGAATCGACCCTACTGTTAACCCACAACTATGAACTTAGCTTGTGAGCTAAATGGGTCTGTGATTCTGCCAAAGTACGAAATCAAAATGTTTGTTTTGTAAAAAGTTAAACAATCAACTTCACTTAATAAGCTTGGTCCTCACTGTGAAGAGTTCTAATCAGATCGCAAAGGTAGACACATTTAACCAAGTGAAACGTTATGAAGAATCATGTATAAAGTTAGATAAGTAGAAGAAATGTAGAAGAAATTAGGTGTTAGTGAGTTGCAAACTCACTTAGAAAGATGCTGGAACAATCTCAATGGAAATGCCCGAGTTTGAGAGAAAATTTCAGAGTTGTGAAATTTGGAAATAAAGGACGTGGGTTGGTATTTATAGGCTGAGAGTGAAGTTTGGGACGACTGGTGATTATAGACGAATGAGGAATTTGGGACGAGAGGGTCCTCTCGTGTGAGAGGGACCTTTCCCTTTTGTTCGAAATTCAAGTTTTGCGTATTTTGTCGGTTTTAAGCATTTTAAACGTGTAAGTGAAATGTATAAGTGTAATGTATAAATGAATGAATGTATAAATGAATTTTGAAAGTATAAAAAAGTATGAATTTGTGTATAAATTGTATCAAGTATGCATGTATCATGAATGTTTAACAAGTATTTATGTATTGTGTATAAATGTAAAATCACGTGTACCCAAATACAAATATGAATTGTTGCTCTTATGATCATTGGCTTTGTAATCAATTGTTAAACTTTAGTGATAGTCTCAACAAAGCAATTCTTGTATAAACATAAGCTATATGAAGTTCAACATTTATTCCAATAATAATTAATAACTTGCAAATTGAATTTACCATTATTACCAAAAATAAATATACCAATCTGGATTAATATGTTTACTACACAATCACACAAACTTTAGGTTGTGGATTTGATAACTATTTAGACGATGCATCGATTTAAAACACTAAATGGTATCATGGTGGGGTATGCATACCCTTTAATCACTTCCAAAATATTTAGAAATTCCCACCCTACTTTGGTTGATAAATAATGAATTTCCCTTGAGAGCAAACATGACATGTTTAATTGTCAGGAAGAATCTTTTGGTTGTTCATTAAGTTTCATATCATCATTGACTCGGTGTGGTGTAACCGATCAAGCCAACTAATAAAATAATTATGATACATAAACTTCTAGTTTATGATCGTATATGTATTACTTGCACGTATGTAGTACAAAATGTTAGATACGAGAGAATCTCTTGTAACTTCAAAGTTCAAGCCATCAAGTTATATAAGCATTCCTTAGTTGGCCACTTTTGGTGGTCAATCTCATTATTAACTTGGTTATCGTTATAATTTCTAGCGGTTGATATTAATATTACAATGACCATCATTGCAATTTTCTCAATTATGTCCATGATCACGATATTTTCAATGATCGTTATATAATCACGTTCACTTCAGGGAATGAGAGTAGAATCGAATCAAACATCATAGCTTTTCATTATTTACTCAATCACATGGATATGAGATGATTTCAGACTTTTCATACTCTTTTAATGATATTGACACTTGAGGAACATATCTCTCATGTGTGACAAATGAAAAGTATTTTCCTTATAACTAATCTTCTTAATAATATAAGTTGAGAAGTAAATAAATGATTGAGTCATGTTTATTGGTCTAAAAATTATTGACCTTCTGTAAATGAATAATGAGATTTAGAGAGCATGACACTTGGGTGTCACATCTAACCATACCTATACTTTTTATAAAAATGATGATGGAACAAATCATATACAATTGCAATAGTGATCATTTTCCAATAAAATCGTTAAACATCATTCTTTATTTGATCAAAATCAATTAAGTAACTTTCAAAACCTTGTTGCTCCATTAAAATAAACTGATATATATGATGAAAGGCACCATGAAATCATACGAAATTTATTTATGATAAAATCATACGAAATTAAGTTATATATGCATATATATGAAATTCATAGTAGAATCTTAACTAACTTAATAAATCATGTTGATACAAATAAAATCTCATACTTATAGTTGTTGTAAAGTTTTGATTTTTTATCAAACAAAAACAAAGAGACCATATTAATTCGTTTAACCAAATGATTAAGAACTTTACAATCAAAGGTTGTGAGTACTATAAACGACCAACTAAAAGCAAAAATCATGGATATTAGAATACGGATTTACTTGTAACTCACTTAGTTTTCTAAAGTAAAATTAAAACGTCAAAATCTCTAAATTCAAAGCATATGTCTAGGCAAAATTCCAGTGTGTTTGAACGTGTAGATATAATATATAAAAAAACGAATAATCAAATTTTACTAGTAATTTAATATGATCTTGCCATCTATTTGGAACTCAATATACTTCTCTAGTCCAATAATAATATCTTTTATATGTTATAAAAGTAACGCATTGGAACTCAATATACTTCTCTAGTTCAATATCATAATTGTGGAATATATATGTAACATTAAATATGAAATTTACCAAAATAAGATAAGATATAGTTTGTCTAAAATTATAAACAAGTGATTAAAATAAACCAATGATTTATGCCAAAATAAATATCTTAGCTAATTTGTAACAAAATAATTATGGAGTTATACTATTAAATATAAACTAAATCATGTATATATATTTGTTAACAAAATATATGTTGTGGTGGGTTGGGCTCAAAATCCTACGACTTTTAATTCAAAAGAAAACATTGATAATTGATAATCGTATACTGAAAATTGATTTTAAACCTTATCACAAATTCTTGCTGCTAGTTATATATATATATATATATATATATATGAGTCCAATCAGTCCTTTAGGAAAACCAGGTAAATCAAAACTTGACAATTTTCAAATTGTAAATTAAAATTAAATCAAACCTTTCAATATTTTGTTGTTGTCCGGTTGTTTTTTCTTTCTTTTATTTTACCGATTAAGGGCAGGTTATACGGAATTTTCGGTAAATTCACATAATTCAGAAAAATTAAAACTTGCAAAAGAAATTATAACCTTTATACTATCTAGAAATTGTATATATGTAATATGTAAATTAAATGATTTGCTTTTAATTATATAAATTTCATGTTTAGCATGCTTGTAGGGAACATATTCATTTAGGAAAAAAACATAAATTATTACCTTCATCATCGTTGAGTAAAAAGAAAAATACCGGATATAAAGAAGTTGGATGGTTGGAGCTATTTATCACCGAATCTCGATCTCGGCGTCGACAAACTCCGTTATCCGGTGATACGGTGGTGGCTCGTAGCAGTGCAATATCGTCTACGGTGACTCCAACTAAAATAATAGATATCAATTACGATCGAGTCGATCGTGCCGATAACGTGTTGTGAAACTAGCCTAATAGCAAAGAAGAAGAAGAAAACTAATAGGGAGAATAAATCTCATATTTCATTGATTGAGGTGTATATTACTAAGAGGTACAAAAGACTATATATAATAGAGAAAAACTTGTGTAACAAGTCTAATCTATTTTAGGTGTTGATAACCATATTAATAATAAACATATATATAATAGTTCAAAATTTTATGTTTAACCCATTTAATGGCCCAAAACACTATATTAAAAAGGTTCTACATATTCACACACCCAACTCCCTATTTCCACACCCTTCTAGACGCCTCGCATAGGCCTATACGAGGCGTCTAGGGTTACTTTATCTGACCAACCACTGAACCTCGTACAACGTCACATCAGTTACATCAGACGGGGCGTCTAGGCCGGTCCGAGGGAGCAATACGAGGGTACTAAGACGCCTCGTATAGCCCTATACGACGCGTCTGAGAGACTGATGTGACTATGTGTCTGGCATGCGACATAAAGCAATATGGGGCATCTAGGGCTATACGAGGGGTCTATATTTCTTATAAAGTGCAACTTACAGTGCATTGTTGGTCCACCCGAGCATTCTTTCTGTTTATTCTACTATCTCTTCGAAACAAACTCTTGTTGTTTGCATTCGTGTTCTTATCATCCCGAAGTGTTGAAATGTCATCATACTGGGACGGCAACTATGTCTTCGGGCAGTATTCTAGCGACAACTGGGTGCCAGAAAGCGTTCCGGTAATAGTTATTAGCTTAACTGTTTTAATTACTTGTTGTTTTAGTTTATTATTTACTAATGATGATACTGTTTTTTGGAGGAGTCTGGCGTTCCCGATTCTGACGAGCAAGAGGAGGTTGTGTCTGGTATACAAGGAAAACAAAACAACCCATTTCTAGATTTGAACACGCATCCCCCTGTTGATGAAACATCCCCTGTAGATGACTCATACCATGCTGGTCAACCAAGTTATCCGACGCAACAAGGGTATCCGGATTATGGATACGGGTGTGAATATTCTTACGGAGGAGACGGTGGATACGGAGGAGACGGTGGATACAGAGGAGACGGTGGTCATCAGCAATTCATTTCCCCGGGTGGTCCTTACGTTCATCAAAACAATTCAGACGTTGGAGGATATGGTGGATATAGTGGTGAGGCACCCCCATCCCGGACAATCCATACTTAAAAAAGCAGGTATCAATTTTATTTTGTTATGTTAGATAGATTAATTGTTGTTATTATTATTATTATTATTATTATTATTATTATTATTATTTTTATTATTTTTATTAATATTGTTATTATTGTCGATGTTACAGGTTTTCAACTCTTTAGATGAATTAAAGAAATGGATACAAGAAATAGCAAACGCGGATGGTTTCGAATTGTCACCCGTTAATCAAAGAAAATCAGGGGAAGAACCGGGAGGGTATGGCTTGAATGTGACCGTGGTGGTGAGCACCACACTACATAAACACTTAGAAAAGCTGGAAGCAAAAAAACCGGTTGCCCGTTTTACCTGCTGGCTGTGCGAGAGTACCCATATGAAACCTGGGAGATAAAAGAGGGAAAAATTGAACATAACCATGAACTTTGTGAGGACCTGTCGGTCCACGCATTTGTGCGAAGGTTTACTCCAAGTGAAAAGAAACTGATCGAGCAGCTGACAGCTCAAAACATGGAGCCGCGCAAAATTTTTTAAACGATAAGGAAGCAGGACCCCGACAGGTTTCATGTTCAGAAAGATGTTCAAAACGATGTGGCAAAGATTAGAGCCAAACAAAGACACGGATTGACTCCCATGCAGTCACTAGAAAATGTGCTGATAAACAACGACTTTATTTACAAGACACGGGAGGAACCTAGAACAGAGGTCGTAACAGAGATCTTCTTTCTTCATTGATACTCGAGAGACATGTGGCGTGCATTCCCCCACGTCTTGCTGATCGATGTGACGTACAAGACAAACTTATACAATATCCCATTTGTCCAGATTGTTGGTATGACTCCTACCAACCATTCGTTTTGTATCGCGCATGCCGTTTTCAGTAAAGAACAGGGTGATAACTTTGTGTGGGTGCTTGAGAGGATCAAGTCAATGTTGGATGAATGTATGGAGCCACGTGTGATTGTAACAGATAGAGACCTGGCCCTTATGGGCGCGTGTGCTAAAGTATTTGCAGACGCCTTCAGGCTTCTTTGCAGGTGGCACATACAACAGAATATTATGAAGCACTACAAGAGTGCCTTCACAGAAGAAGACTGGAAATTTTTTTTGTCATTCTGGGGGTCATTGTGTGACTCTCCATCCATACCCATCTACGAGTACCACTTGCGCAACCTGCAAAAGAGACTTGTGGAGTGCAAACGTTCTAGTAAGTTTTTTTTTAATAACATACGACTCACCTATCTACATTTTAATAAATTATTTTTACTTTTTAGGGGTCTTCAATTATGTGTATGATAACTGGCTAAAAGACTATAAGGAGATGTTCCTCTTTGCGTGGACTGATAAGAGGCGCAACTTAGGTAATCGTACCACAAACAGAGTTGAGAGCCAACACGCCAACTTAAAGAGATACGTCCTAGATAGGAGCTCGCTGGACTGTGTAGGTGGTTGTGTCCGGGATATAGTTGAGACACAGTACGGTGAAATAAGGAAGAGTTTTCGAGACTGCATCGAAAAAAGAATGAACCACCACACACACCCGGTGTTTCAACACCTACTTGGAAAAGTATCCCATACAGCCCTTGACTTGTTGAGTGGAGAGGCACTTAGGAAGCTAGATGTCTTGGAGCGCTATCATTCATCATGTGGTTGCCAAATGTGGTACAATTGTGGGTTGCCGTGTGCTTGTAGGCTAGAAAAGTACATGCGTGCAGGTAATAATTGTTAAATGTACAACACTTGTATGATATATTTCCGTTAATCATGTGACTTAAACATTGTTGTTTTTAACCGTGCAGAGCGTCCGATTCAACTCGAAGACATAGACATCTTCTGGTGGAAGCTTAACTTCCAAAGTTGTAAATTGATAGACGATGACGTTGACGTGGTCGAAGAGCTAAATATTGTTAGACAACAATTAGAGTCGCACCCCCCAGCTTAGAAAAAAGCCTGATGTCAAAGATTAAAACGGTGCTGACTCCACATAAATCTACCGAGAAACCACCAGTTATCCAACAAAATACTCGTGGCCGACCAACAACAAAGAAGGTACAACAAAGGTTGGACGAGGCCTCTCGTATAGATGAAGAATTGAGGAGAAGCTCCTTCGGTGATGCAAACATGTGCTTTGAAGGTTCCCGACAAAGTAACTACTTTAACCCTCGCCACAGCTCGTACGTTCCGTCACAGGCCTCTCAACAGTCAGTTATAAGGTCCTAAAAACCCAAAGCGAGCCTAAGTCGTTCAAAGAGTTCTAAGAAGAAAGAGACACGAGATGATCACGGTTTTCCTTTAATAATTGGGGACGGGAACGTGGGAATCATCAAACAGTTTAAGTCTGCCATTCCTCCAGTGTTTCACCCGCACATCTCGTGCATACGAGATGTGAGGCCGGACAGTCATTGTGGGTTTCGGTCTGTGGCTGTGGGATTAAGAATGGATCAGAGTTCATAGGGGCTCATTCGAAGGGACCTTGTCCAAGAAATGGATAAGAACGAATCGATCTGGTTCCCAATATTTGAAGCATGGGATGATGGATATTTTTACACGCATCGTCAGGGCCTAATTTGGGATTCAGTGTCCGGTTGTCCCCCGGATCACTGGATGGACTTCCCTTTAGCAGCGCTTCTTATTGCACAAACGTACGGTATCGGGGGTGCACCTGTTAAGCATGGGTGCGAGTTCCACTTTCTTCCGGATACTAAGTCTTCCGGCTAATCAACAACCACTATTCATAACGCTTGCACATGTAAACGAGAACCACTTCATACATGTTAAGCTGGAAGGGGATTATCCAATGCCACCAACACACGGGCTATGGTTGAACCACTGAAGACCCCATAAAGACCAATGGGAAGATATGTACTTGCCACGTCTAGAATGGTATGCATCGATAATGAATCCGCCACCAAGATCATACCCCAGTCTTAATTACATCGACAGTGATACAGAAGAATGATTTTTGTAATTAATAGGATGTTTGTATCAATAATTATTCTTATTGTAATTAATAAGATTTTTTTTCTATTAATTTCTATAATTTTTTTTATAATTACAATTGCATAAAACAATTTAATAAGATTTTTTTTAAATTTCTATCACTTTTTTTTATAATTAGAATTGATGAAAACAATTTAATAAGATTTTTGCTCATATTTTATCATTTTTTTTTATAATTACAAAAAAATACAAATATACGCCTCGTATTGACCTAGACGGGTCGTCTATGGATGGTCAAAAGACCATTTTACCCCTGATATACCCTTAGTCTAGGCTTAAACGAGGGGCAAAAAGGTCATTTCACAAAACCCATGCGCCCCGTACAGAGCTAGACGTGTAGTCTATTTTGAGCGGCATTTTTGGTTTTGAATTTTTAAAAAGGATTTGAACATTTATCATTTTATCCCTGAGTTTCCCACAGTATAGGTCTCAACCAGGGGTGTAAAAGTAAATTTAAAAAAAGTGGACGCCTCGTATAGCACTGGACGGGTCGTCTATTTTGGGCGACAAGATTTCTTTTTTTTTTTTTAATTTGAATTTTTAGAAGTTTTTATTGAATTACCATTAAACCCCTGAGATTCCCCTAGTATAGGCCTCAACCAGGGGCACAAAGGTAATTTTAAAAAATAAACGCCGCGTATAGACCTAGACAGGTCATATACGATGGGTGGTAACTTTTTGGGTTTTTTTTTAATAATTAAAAAGGTTTTGTAAATTACCATTTTACCCATGTATTGCCCCCTGTATAGGCTACATTCAGGGGTAAAATGGTAATTAACCATTTCAGAAATATCTTTTTGGAATGGTTAATTACCATTTTACCCCTGAATGAGACCTATACTAGGGCAATACAGGGGTGAAATGGTAATTATCCAAAAAGGTTAGACGGGTCGTCTAGGTCTATACGAGGCGTCTATGCCTCGTATAACAGGGGGAGACCTAGACGCCCCTCCATAACATCCAAACCAAACACTCCCACACACATACGTTACATATACGGATATACACGACATGGATCGTATTTGGACCGTATTTTCGAAGATTGAAGCATCCCTGGTATGTATTTCAACCCGTAGTTTAGTATTCTTCATTCGTTTTTTCCATTAGACCGTAGGATTGCCCTGATTATTATTATTATTATTATTATGGTTATGGTTATGGTTATGGTTATGGTTATGGTTATGGTTATGGTTATGGTTATGGTTGTTGTTGTTGTTGTTGTTGTTGTTGTTGTTGTTGTTGTTGTTGTGGTTGTGGTTGTTGTTGTTGTTGTTGTTGTTGTTGTTGTTGTTGTTGTTGTTGTTGTTGTTGTTGTTGGAAGCTTAGGAGGATGCACTTAGGAGCGCGTCAGCGATCGACTGGGATGCGATAGATGAGATTAGTGATACTGATAGAGTGCGTCGGTTTATACATGTCGATTCGTTGTGGCATTGTCTTTTTGTGTTAGCGCACACGCCGAGCTACAGGGTGCTGCTGGTCGAGTTACTTTTATCATTCACATTTCACCCTCCTAGGGCCGCACAGCAGCCTGCACAGCCAGATGCTCCTCCCCCTCTGCCTGAGGTTTCTTTCAGGCTTGCTGGCGTTTTGCGTTCAATGACCCTAGCACAGTTTGCGGTTCATTGCGGTTTATATAGTCAGGAGGAGATCGAGACTGACGTTTACACAGGGGGGCTAGTGGTGGTTAATAGACCCACTCTTTTAGGGTTTTGGCAGGTGATTGTGGGGGCAAATACTTGGGAGCACGACAAGTGGAAGGAGAGGGTTTCATTTATTGGTGACCCATTGTACAGGTACGTGCGTTTATTACAGTAATTATTGTGATTATGTGTATTGTTTATTAATTTATGTTTCTGTATTTCGCTAACATTATCTGCATGTATATGCACCATATGCTCGCTACTTCTATTACAGGGCACGGCTACAGCCGTGAGTGGTGTACGAGCACAGATCTTTTTTTCTTTTATTGTTTGTTGTACAGGAGGCCGTGCGCACTAGCACACGGTCTAGCCCAGTAATACGCCTCCGCCCATCACCGGTAGGAGCGCGAATTTTTGTATGGCAGCGCGTACATGACCGTCATTGCCCGTTCATTGGGCCTCGTACCGGAGCAGGACCCACATTTACGGACGCCGCCCGTCATGCCGACGCGGATGGGTTTTCAGTCGCTGTGGGGGATGGGACTGATCTAGAGGTTCGTCGTTGGCCCGCGGTTTAAAAACCGCGCAGGGGGCATATGCACAAGGAGTCCCTACCAGAGCAGTTCGATATAGTCTATCCTACGGGAGATCCTGCTGCAGTGCTCGTGCCTGACCCTCCGGTGAATTTAGACGATCCAGCGATGCCACAGCCACCACCACCTCCCGGGCCGTCTCAGTTTCCACGTCACGTTATTCCAGGTCATGCCCCAGGAGCTGCAGTACATCTGGAGATACGAGTCGAGCTTGACAGGCTCAACGATTTGATAGGTTGGTTGGTTCGGGAGGCGCATGATAGACGAGAGAGAGGGGTTACCCGCGATACCGCTCCCACCACCTCGAGCACCATATCAGCAGCAACAGCCGCAACAGCCAGATCCAGATTCAGAGCCTGATGCATAGACCAGTTGTAGTTTTTATTTTTGTTATGGATGTACAAACTTATCTTATATATTTTTGTTATGGATATACAAAAGTTATCTTATATATGTCATATTTACGTTTGTTTTCAGTTATTCGGTTAGTTAATGATTGTTGTCTTAAATTGATATAATACGGAAGCAATATATGTTTTGAGTATAATAGGGAAACAATATTTAAACGAGATAAAATTATAATCGGAAGTATAATATTTAATCGATTGAATATATTTAAAGAGCCAATTTTTAAAACGGTAAAATTTTTTATAGTGTAAAAAAAACAAAACTCTTTATAAAAACACAAAAATTTTCACTAAAAACACACCTCCAAAAACTATCAAAATAACCCCACCAAAACACCCATTCTTTCAACCAAAAAAACACCCAATGCCTGGACGCCTCGTATAGGCCTGTACGAGGCGTCTAGGGTTTCTTAAACTTTGTGCCTGACATTCCCTGAAGACCCCCCTTGAATTCTGTGCCTAGACGCCTCGTATAGCCCTATATGAGGCGTCTAGAGCACAAAAAATGTCCAAATAGTGTCTGAGGGTGTCCAAATAGATCCAACCATTAAAAAACAACCATTTCAGCTGCCCATTTATTAGCCAAATTACTACCCGATTATTGATTACAATGACATGAATCATGCTTGAATACCGAAACCTGATTACTGAATAAACCGAACTTTCTTAGGGTAGATATTTGATTATGAATTCTACATCAAAAACCCTATTCATTCGACCCGAGAAACCCGAAACCTGATTGCACAAGCGGAACAAAACCACTATCTTGGTATACAACTAAGCTTCATCCATTTTGTTCTTTTGATTAAATGTTTGATTGATGTTATAATAAGTTTTGCTAAGTTATACATTTTTTTTTTTTTTTTTTACACATATTGGCCTTTAACCCAGATGTATCTAATTAAGATGAAGCTAACGTGGGGCTAACCCACTTCGTAGACACATATGTCTTTTAGAGGAGAGGTCTCAGATTCAAACCTAGACAAATGAGATTAATTTAGAATTATTGCTCTTATAGAATAGGAACATACATTCCCATTAAAAAAATTCCAATTAACATGGATAACCAGCAAAAAGACTGTTATGGATTCAAGACGTAAGTGTCTTTAACCATTTGCGGTATATCAGTTTTTGCTTCAGGGTACGATAAGTAGTAAATATTAAGAAATGAACATATTCCGGATTCATTGCATGATACTATTCCTTACATAATCAGATGAAAAATTAAACACACAAAGAAACAATAATCATATATTAATAATTAAATTGCTGATCAACAAATTAAAACGAAATTTCCATAAGCAAATCCAAATTAACAATCGACGTCCTCTCAAGAAGCGTTCGTCGATTAATCCATCAACTACCTCGCCTGCAAAATCAATGCATTTGATTATAAGAACTTAATAATGACTATATATTAAAGGATGAAGGGTATTCTAAACATTAACATGCTACATTACGTAAATCATGCATCTAACATGCTACATTACGTAAATCATAAAAAAGACATATATAAATTACTTAGCTAGCTTTATATATAGTGTAGTTGTAATACATTAAACTATTAATTTAACTCTAAATTAGCGAACCCAATGTACGTGCATGAAAAGAACATATAAAATAAAGGGCTGTTTTAAAGAAGAAAAAAAGTAGAATTTCAGACAGAGTTAAGGTTAGGGTTAAGGTTACATGAAAATGCTATAAATAGAAAGTTACCTGAGTAGGGACCTTGTTAATTTAGTGAGGGCAAGTATAACCAGGAGGAGGGGTCTTGCCACAAGTAACAAGCAGCTCAAGAGCGAGTGGCACATAAATTTTGAGGTTCAAAAGCTTAACCTTTAGAGTTGTGCACAAGCAAACTGCAGCCTCTAGCTCTGCTAAACCGGCTATGAGCGGACAGCATTGGTTGACCACAGGGTCACCCAAATTTATGTGGACTAATCCGTTTAGAAGATCCACACATGCTCCCAGTTTTAGAGTGTCAAGTGGGCAAGTGGCCGAGGACTTAGGAGTAACCTTTGGTGGCGGGCATGGTTTTTCTGTGGGTGGTGTGACAACTGGTGGAGGAATGACAGGTGGCAAAGGGAGTGGTGGAAGATCGATTGGTGGTTTCACTGGTGGAAGAGGAAGTGGTGGAAGATCCACTGGTGGTTTAATTGGCGGTATAGGGAGTGGTGGAAGATCGACTGGTGGTTTCACCGGTGGTAGATCAGGGAGTGGTGGAAGATCAACTGGTGGTTTCACCGGTGGTAGATCAGGGAGTGGTGGAAGATCGACTGGTGGTTTCACTGGTGGTATAGGGAGTGGTGGAAGATCGACCGGTGGTTTCACTGGTGGTAGATCAGGGAGTGGTGGAAGATCGACTGGTGGTTTCACTGGTGGAATAGGGAGTGATGGAAGATCGACTGGTGGTTTCACCGGTGGTATAGGGAGTGGTGGAAGATCGACAGGTGGTTTCACTGGTGGTATAGGGAGTGGTGGGAGAGGGACCGGTAGTTTTATGTTTGGAGGGTTGGAGACCGGTGTCTTTACTACCGGTGGTTTTTTGGTTGGGTTTTTCGGGTGGCCGCAATCAAGAACGGGACTTGCTGAAGAAACCAAGAACAATGAGATAAAGAAAAGAGCCGTAAGCTTCTTGGCAGAATCCATTTTTGGTTGATGTAATTTGAAGTGATATGAAGATGGTTATATAGAGTGCATGCATGTTTTTACTTTTTACTCCTTGATTTAGATAAATTTGTTTTACTTTTAATGCGGAACATGTATGTTGAGGAAAGTAACAAAAAGTTATAATGAGAAAGCAAAGAGAAAAGTTATGGCACATGTACTGTTTTGTGCATATTGGAGGTGACAAATTTTGCAAGTTGGCTGATAATTTAGCATTTTATGCATTAAAGGCAGGATTTTCAATTTGTTTTTTATTTTTTTTCTTACATCTACATTCCATAATTATGTCACAATGTTTACTCAAGCTTTATCACTCTTCCTAATAGTATGTGTTGTCTACAAATAGTAAGTTTTGAAAGGCAAGGTAGTTTTATAAGATAAAATGATTAATGGTGAATAGCTTATTAGCCTAAATGGCTCAATGGAGAGGCAATCCCAGTTCGATACTGGTCTTGTTGCACTTCTTCGAGTTCATGACGGATAGACCGCTAGGGACTGCTTGGCTTGTTAGCGAGAAAGCGCATAAAAGAATGCCATTTATCGATCGACACACGGATTTAATTTTGGGTGAGTAAAAAGTGTGTAATAGGTGTTCTTAATATACTATCTTGATACTATTATCAATTTAACATTCAGTGCGCTTTAGTAGATAATGAATGACTTTGATAATTTAAACATAATAAGTACTTAAACCTACAATATATATATATGCATTCTTTGATTGTTGCAACCACAAGAAAAGCCATAATTGTGTAAGGGAAGGCAAATCAGAGCAAAACTACTCATTGCAATCTAAATTTTCGCTCTCTAACCAACTATAAATATAGTAGAATGCAGTTGTTTGCTAAGAAAATAATATTATCTCAGTATGACGACTACTTATAATATTACCAATTTATAGTGTCTCGTTATGTTTGCACTTTTTTCATACATGTATTTCTTTGGATAACTTTTATCTACAACCTTTGGTATATTATGTTTCATAGCACTTCATGCATACGTATTTTACTATGTGGATAGACACTTAGCTTTATCCTAAATGTGGAACATTTATCTCCATACATGGGTATTGTGGGGAGAGCATGTTATCTGGTAAAGTTATGATTGGCTCTTGCTTATGGACTATAGCTTCTTAACTTTTTGTTTTTCTCAATAAAGTTTTTTTTTTTTTTTTTTTTTGCCAAAGGTTTTTTTTTTTTGCCAAAGGTTTTTTTTTTTTTTTTTTTTTTCTTCTTCTCCATATAAGTGTTATTAGGTTGTTTCTATGAGGAAAAAAAATTAAAATAGTGCTGGATTGCTAGTAACACCGCTATATTAGTTTATCAAGTCCCACTGAAAAATAATGTAAATCAGTTGATTCAACTTGATGGTGTATTTTTCAACATTTAAGTACTAAACTTAGGTAACAAGACCCAGAAACCAATTGGTCGATTAAATATAACTTGCATGAAAACGGTTATCGCGATTTATATTTATAACTAATCTCGGGTGAGAATATGAGGTTACACTTTTTCTTTTAACGGCCAACTAAATTACCGGATAAGCATCTTGGGATGCCCTCAATCGAGCAAATGCGTCCTCACTTCCATAACGGTCAGAGTTGGATGCATACCCGAGCCACCAAGCCACCAGTTCCGGGGCCCGAAGGCCCACTGCAGTAAAACCCAGTTTGGCTCGGTTTCGAACTGACAACCTCAGAGAGGCCTAGTTCTAAACTTCATTGCCACCACGAATGTTCTTCAAATTGATGCTAGTGGGAGTTGAAGTTAGGACCTCAAAGAAAGAAACCAAGTGACTAACCATTACACCAACTTGTCAGGACAGAATATGAGGTTACGCTAATCAACAATTATACGAAGCTCTTCTAGTTAAGTGCAAGTCTCATCAACCTTTTACGCTGACTACAAACTTCTAAGCTCCTCTAAGAATTTGCGTCTTAAAGCGAGTCAACAATCTTGTTACGGGTTAGCAGAAAAAGGTGCGTTAAGTTTGAAATGTGTGTAAGATGTCTCACACTTGTATACTTAGAAGATTTTGAACCCAAAAATAAAAGATCTTGTGCATGGCAAACCATGACTGAATCATATTTAGTCAACTAGTATCTCAAAGGATTTTAAAAGCTTCTAAGTTGACAACCTTTTATATAACCGAAGTCTCTTTTTAGGAGTGTTAATCATTATAGTGTGTTCTCAATTTCTTCTTTCTTGCCTGTTTTGTTCTAGGTTAAACTAGTATTAAGCAACCTCGAGTTGCAGCGTGGACATAAAATCGTGACTCGTTTATTTTGACATCGATATTTATGACATCTCTAGAGTCAGTTGGGCTGAATTGAAATATGGTTATTCGTCGTAGCCATTTGTTTCTACTCATTACACTTGCAACCCAACAGAAGGCTAGATGTACCAGCCACTCAGTTGCATATTCAAGTTAAATCATATTTACAAACTCATGTCCTGAAGTCTACATAAGTCTTGGAGTTATTTAAATTATCAAAACAAAAGCAACTTTTCTTACATATAAAAAGTCAAGCTTTTAACAAAACTCAGCCTTTTGTGGAGCATTTTGTGTATTACGAAATCTAATCTTCTGTTTTTCATTCACCCTCCTGAGCTGGAAGTAGAGAAATAATAACCACAAAACAAAAGATATGAAAAAACTGAAAGCCTAATAAGCCAGTAACAACAAATATGAAAGCCCCAACTGTCCAGCATGTTATTAGTCTTAATCTCAACGGTGGTAGACCACCGTCAACCACCGTTTGTAATGTTTCCCACCCACGGCAAGGGGTGCTCTACCATCCAAACACACATCAAACGACATCATCCATACATCCGTACGAGCTGCGTAATAACCCAGTATCTAGAAACATATTTCGCCACCCATTTCCAATTATTCAGGTGTCGTCCAGCATGACGGAAGCCACCTTGCCATGGTGGCAATCCATGTGGCACTACACAACACCACCCACATGCAAGATACATATCCAACATGTCGCCGATGAGGTAAAAAAACCTTTCACATTCAACCCAGTTGCATATTTAAACGAAACCATATGCATATATCACTACACTTCAATGTTCCTTAAAACCCAAACAATAGATAGAAACGTGCGTGTGTATGACAGATGAGGATATAGAGATAATTGGCCACCACGTACGGTGGTGTTAGCGGTGGTGCCACGGTGGCGACGGTGTTTGTGGATTCTGGCCACCACCATAACCACAACTACCAAAAGAACTATCACCAACACCATCATCAAATTAAGAAAATAAAGCAAAGAAACAAAAGCAAATAAAATAATCGACTCAGATCTACAATAATCATCACCGTCGCAATATAAAGGGGCTTAGATGCCGCCATGGTTGCAACCGGAGCTGCCATGACAAGTAGCAGGCTACTATCATCTCCGTATCAAATCTCAAAACCAAAACCCTAAGCGATCCAGTCTTATCCCAACCATCATCTCACCTTCATTCGATTTGTGGATTTAAATGCCTCAAAACAACAAGAGCATCACAGAAACATCAAACAGCTGGCAGTGAGGTTCAAAAACCCCCAAAACACAACACAACAAGAGAGAGAGAGAAGTGGTGGAGAGAGACGCTATTTATGGTGGGTCTAGAAAACACAAAATAACAACATGTGTCAACACCTAAATATGAGAAGCAAATGGTTTTCAAAACCAACATACACACATACTGAATGCATAGAGTACAACATCTAATGCTCACCAATATTGTAAATGTAAATTATTACTTATATAAATAAATACAAAAGCCAAAGTATGAAACAAAATAGAAGCACATGTTACAACAACCAATGCACCTTTATGTTGCAATTTATAGTATATATAAATGTGTCCTTCAAACATTGAATAAACATTGTGTCTCTTTGTCTCATACTCTTAACCACCTTTCCTCAAAGTTTGCTCTTTTTAAATCGCTATTGATTTTGCTCCTCGTCCGTAAAACAGACAAGGAACAATAGTGTGACATGAGCGATATTCTACACTTGGAATTCGGCATCATGAAGTGCTTCAAGCTCTTTTTGATGTATGTAATAAGCTCAATTCGACTTGTTATCACACTTAGTTAAATGCACTGCTTATTCTGATGACAATAAAATATGAGCATGTGATACGAAGGATGAGAGGTGGCAAGTTTCCAGGTACAAAGGTAGGAGACTTATCAAAGAAGACACATACAATAGAAGACCACAAACAACAATAAGGAAGACGGTGTTTTTCATTGGAAATCTCCTCGACGGTTGTTCGACATACCTGTTATGGGAGATATTCAAAGACTTTGGAGGAATGACAAATGCATATGTCCCAAGAAAAAAAAAAACATTAGTTGGGTAGCACCTTCGATTCCATATGTTTTGTCGGAGTTACTGATACATGACGGATGTGCCAAGATCTGGGCTCGGTAAAAATTGATCATCAGAATGTGTTTGTTAGTCTGGCTAAGTTTGCAAAACAAGAAACCAGAACGGAGTTCAAGCATAAACGAAATTAAAACAACAAACAACCAAGGAGCTTAGATGGCGAAACAGGGGGTGTTAACATAAGACGAGCCGTAGTGGAAGCTCTGCCAAATCAAGTTGTACCGGCGTGGCTAGTTGTAACGCTTCGTAGTTCTGTGCTTTCCTTATTTAGAAAGTGAATTCGTACTTCTATTTTTTGAAACTTGTAATCGTATCGTATTCGTGATTCTTTTTCCAATCTTGTAATCCGAGGTTTTGATCATAATGGCATTATATTTTTAAACTTATACATGTTACATACTCGTGTTATACGCTACGATCTTGGATACATGTTTATACGCGAAAACCAATACTTGGAATACTTGAATTGTCAATTACACGTACATTATACACATACATTGTCGCAACCCCAAAATACCACATGCGGAATCCACCGCGAGGCGTGTAACGTACCAGGATCTAGCCACTAATCACATTGAACTAACAGTAATATAATAAACTTGAATTCCCATTCAACGTGAAAAGTGTAATTCAAAACATCTAGTTAAAATAATAAACGTTCAGCAGAAGCATTGAAAAATAGTTTATAAGTATTTGAAAACTACTTGTTCGTAAAACATAAGATAACATCAAATATGTTAACAACGGCTCGACCCATGACATCCGCAGCTCCTCCGATTGCAAGCTCCATTTGTTTAACGACCTACAAGCATGCAGAAAAAGTGTATCAGCGTAAAGCTGGCGAGTTCATCGTTTTGTATAACGAAAATCATGTTAAGTGTTTTAGTTTAAAAACATGTCAATAATAAACTCTATACCGAAGTAACGTCTGCTTGTTTGCCCTCATTAATGCCTATCACAACATTGGCCATGTGGTTAAGGTCATTAGTTCACAGCCGTCCTCCCAGGTATGGTGTGAGGTTGTCAAGCCTAATAGCGCTATCAACTAATACCCTGTTGCCTCCCCAGCTGTGACAAATGGCAAATGACCGTTCATTCCGTACAATCTAATCACTATTTTTAGTATATAATCTCATGCAATTAGCGTAATTAAATTACGTAATTGTATCGTATATTAGATAAACCGGGTTAGGACAAGAAAACAATGAGATAACATATGTTGGTTTTCGTCGCGTCGTGAAACCAATTAAACTATGTCCTAAACGTGTTGGTAGAAAGTGTTGGGCGCACTATTCACGGTTACACTATTCATACCAGCAAAGTTGCTGAAACAAAACGAAACGATGAAAAATGACATAAAAATAACATAACTACAAAGCCAACTTTTCCTACTAAGTGTAGGAAGCATTCTCCATTTGACATGTGGCATTTAATATTTTTATGCAAAAGGGCAAACTTGTAATTGGATAATTATTTTATTTATGGAAGATTTTATCTCCTAAACCAATTTGAGATATTTATGGTAACTGAATATCTTCTTTGAATTCAAATTCGGAAGTTTTAGTTTTATACTAAGATCATCGCTAATTCACAAACACAGTCCATTAGATTTTATCTCTTTCGATCAATTCATATTACTAATAAAAAAATCACGATTTCAAATAACATTGTTGATGGTGGTTTATCTTTTAGGAAGAAGATGTGTTTTACCTGCTACAATCCTTGATGAATAATTTCTTAACGATGTGTTTTACCAGCTGCAATCCTTCATG